>JAJIBD010005709.1:0-40272 GCA_021461705.1 Cryptotis parvus
AAGAAGAAAAAAAAAAAGATAAAGTACTTGAGACTGTGACTTATATCCTTTATGCTTGGTAGAGAATCTCCTTTCAAGCATACAAGACCTGAATTTTTTATCCAATTTCATCACATATAGCTATGAAGTTCAATCCCAGCAATTGGACTCCCTAGACCTAAATCAAATGTGTGATCTCTGGTGCACTGCAAAAAAATAAAAAGTTTGAGTGTGTTTGTGTGTGTGTTTGTGTGTGTATGTAAGTATATCAGTTAAGTCTGTGATCAACAGACACCATAACCAGAATATTGAAGGGAAAAAGAAACAGAAAAGGCAGAGACAGAAAGTTTGCAGAAAGGGAGGGGAAAAGGAAAACTGAGGGTGAATCATTTCCATAAGTACCTACTTTTTATCTTAGAACAATTTTCTAATTTCCTGTTTTGGTTTTTTTTTTTTCTAGTTCTATTTTTTAAGTTCACTGTGATTTAGAAAGTTAATGCATAGCTCAATTTCAGGCATCCAAAGTTCAACAATAATGTCCAAGTTTCTTAAACAAGTATTCCCAGGTTTCCTTCCCTACCTCCTGCCTGCAACCTTGAGAGGCACATTTTTTAAATTTAGTTGTTGTACTTTAGATAACTTAGTGCCATTACACTGTGGTTTTGGATACAGAGTTATAACTCTTCTCCAATTTAACTACTAATGTACACAACACTATCACCCCCACTGCACTACTTCCCCCCACTTCTTTGCTGTCCTTCCCTATTCTTGACCTTCCTATACTCTGGGCCAAGGATGATGTAGTTATTCCCATGGAATACCTGCATTCTGTCATCCAATTCCTCTCTAAGCCACAGATAAGTGAGATCATATTGTTTGCACTACTGATTTACTTTACTAACATCAAATCCTCCAGTTCCAATTGAGGTTCAGCAGATTGCATGATTTCCTTATTCATTGCAGCTGCAGAGAATTCCATTGTGAATACATACTACATACTCCCAATCCCTTCCTGTGGCATTGGACTCCGAGGTTAATGCCATATCTTAACTACTGATTGAACTTATTTACTTTTTCTCCTCTTTTTCTTAGAAATTGTCATTAGTAGATATGGCATTGATGATCTTGGAGATATTGGTTTATATTTTAATAGTGGTTGTTTTGCAAAATAGAATTTAGAATGTGGTGTGATAATGAAAATGATAAAATGGAAAGAATTGTAGACTGCTGAGACATCCTATATTATTTTATATTTTCTGTTTTAGTGCTGTTCAAACCCATATTATCCATGATGTTAGCATTGTTTCTCTGGAGGGGGCACAAAGAAACTCAGTATTTATCATAGGCTTTAAGGGAAGGGATCAGTCTATTCGCCTTCTCTGTATTAATTTTAAAGAAAGAAAATTGAGTTCCATCAAATGGAAGCGAGGAGTGATTTATCAATTAAAATAAAAAACGAAGCCTGGGAGAGATAAAACAGGTTTGAACACAATCCCCATGCATGATACTGATCCAGATTCAATTCTAGTACAGCATTTGGTCCCCCCC
Source organism: Cryptotis parvus (assembly GCA_021461705.1). Taxonomy (NCBI): domain Eukaryota; kingdom Metazoa; phylum Chordata; class Mammalia; order Eulipotyphla; family Soricidae; genus Cryptotis; species Cryptotis parvus. The sequence continues at coordinate 1,528 of JAJIBD010005709.1, forward strand.
AAAAACCATCGGGAATGATCTGAGCATAGACCCAGGACTAAGCATGATCTCTCGGTATACTCTCTCCTCCTAATACAAACAAATTATTAAGTTTCTGTCAGGGGCCCTGGCCAGCAGCTCACGGCATGAATGAGGGAGACCTAGATCTTGCTAGACTTCAATCCCTGCCGGAAAATGGAGAGGGATGGACTTGGGAGAAACTCTGCCTTGCCTGCTAAGAAAGGAAAGAAAGTCACAGACGCAGTGGGGAGTTCTGGATAGCAGTTCTCCTTGTACTGAGCATAATTTATGTCTTTTATACAATATTTGGGTGGAGGGGGTACAAGCACAAAATCACATGGCATTTGCAAGATCCTGGGCCATTGCAACAGAAAACAATCACAGATTTAACATTTGAAGGGTAACATTTGCAAGATTTACATAATACTGTGATCAGAGGTCAAATAAGACCAGGTACATTCTGCTTCACCTTAGCAAGGATAAGCACAGATGTTTTGGGTGTAACCATATGGGCAAGGCCCTTTCTGGGTCCTGCCCTTAGTGTCTTGTGGTGGGAAAGTGCTGGTCCCTAAGGCTGGGCAGCTCAGAGCCCAAACAGTTTCTATGAGAAAACTATAAACAAACAAATATTTATTTAAGGGTGATTTAAATTTCTGAAGTCTATTATTTTGCCAAGGATTTTTTTTTTTTTTTTTCTTTTTTGGGAGGGTTGTGGGGGGAATGTGAAGACCAAATGGGGCTCCAGGAATTGGTCCTGGGTGAGCTCTGCAAAGCAAGCATGGTACTTGTACTATTGCTCCAGTCCCAAGGCTTCCATATAAGCAAGATGTACTCCTCCAATAAAACATTAATTAGTCTTGAAGGCATATACGTTTCAAAGGTATATTATAACATCCACAAAAATACACGCAAAAATAGGGCTGGAGTGGTGAGTGCAGTGGGTAAAACATTTCCCTTGCATGTCCCCCTACCGAATTCTATCTCATACTCCCCTGAGAACCAGTGGAATGATTCCTGAGTGCAGAGCCAGGAGTTACCCCTAAGCATCAGCATCTGTGACCCAAAAAACCAACACACACACACACACACACACACACACACACACACACACACACACACACACACAGTGAAATTTGAAATATTCTGAATAGACTATTTATGTATGTATTTAAAAATTATATATGCATTTGTATGAAAATATATGCATTTGTATGTAAAAAAGAAAAACCTATAACTTTGGTAAATCTTCAATTTGCCCAGAGAAATAATCAGAAAGGCAATAAACAGCATTGCCTGCCATACTTAACTTAGTCAACATAATTGTTTCTCTTTTCCCCTAGCATATTCTTGATTTTAATAGTCATAAAAATGCTATTAAAGTCAATTTTTCCAGTTTAGTATATGATGAAAGGTGATGCCATAGTAAAAATGTAGCACATGCATCTTCAGTTTTGTTGGCTTCTTGTGTATTAAAAGCATGTATATTTCAGTTTGGCAAACTTAATTAGCTAATAAGATCTCAGTGGTGAAGCCTGAGATAATTCAAGTAGATGAGTAAAATGATCTGGGGGCCCGGGCGATAGCCCAGCGGGTAGGGCGTTTGCCTTGCACGCGGCCGGCCTGTGCCGGCCTAGGTTCGATCCCGGCATCCCATATGGTCCCCTGAGCACCGCCAGGAGTGATTCCTAGAGTGCAGAGCCAGGGAGAAACCCCTGAGCATAGCCGGGTGTGACCAAAAAGCAAAAAAAAAAAAAAAAAAAAAAAAGTAAGATATCTGGATGAAAATCTAGGTCATCAATCTGTATTTATGATTCTTGGAAGAAATTATACAATTATAGTCCTCATTCCCATGACCTGATGGAATGGTTTGGGGCTCTTTATGTTCCTGGAGCAAGCATGTGCCCTTAGGCTCTACTTGCATGGGACAGGACATATGGAGATGATACTGGTGCCCGCTCCAGCAAATCGAAGATGAATGGGAAGACAATGATGCAGTGATACAGGAAGAAATTATTTGTAATATCATTTGTACCTGATAAAAAGTTGCTCACAAACTGTGGTAAGTCAACCCTTGAGCAAAGTCAAATGGCAACATCTCTATTATTTCTGGCAACAGCAGATACCTCTAAGAACTAGTGTATGTGCCTTGCCAGTCTGTGACCCTGAGTTTGATATTAAGAACTGCCTGGTCCCTCAAAGTCCCTAGATGTAGCCTAAGTGGCATCTAGCTCACGTCTTGGATGCACAATATTGCCAAACAAGGTATTGAATTATGAAACCAGTTAGCTAAGCATTGCTGAGACTGGCCCCAAGCCTCCCTCCATTGTAGGGGTATGCCACCCTTCAGAGAAAAGAAATGGGTTCAGGACAGAGAATAGTAGGGTGTAGGGTACATAACTTGCATGCAGCTTATATGGCTTTTTAAGCATCCCGTATGGTCCCCCTGGGCATACCAGAGTAATTCCTGCTGAGTGCTGTGCTAGGAGTGAGCCAAGAGCAAAGCAAATTATGACTCCGGAAAAAAGATAAATTAATGTATATCTAATACATACAACATCATATATGATTAATAAAAGCCTTCAATTATTAACATTGAATATTAAATATCTCTGAGGCTTATGGACCCTACAAAAAAGCAGGGATGAGAATGCTATTCAGGTCTCTCAAAGAGGACAAAGAAAGAGCGCTATGCTTGGAATATCACGCCTCACTCAAGTGAGAGAAGGGGAATCCGAGTTGCCACCTCCATGGACATTCCATAGTCAGGGACTCTGTCTCATTTGCCAAGGCATCAAAAATCAGATGGGCTGGACATGTAATGCAATTTGCAGATGACCGCTGGACTAGAGCCATTACCAACTGGATCCCACAGAACATCAAAAGATCACGTGGCCGCCCACTTACAAGATGGTCAGACTCTTCCTCAAGACCCTGAACAGTTTGAAGCTCTTTGTATTTCTGAAGCAAGCAGATGCCATTGGGCTACACTGGCACATGATAGGGGTCTAATGGAAATGTTACTGGTGCCCGCTCGAGCAAATTGATGAATAAGAGGATGTCAAGTGATCAAGTGATCAAGTCATTAAACAGCTCACTAAAATAATTCATAGATGATTGATTTCAAGCATATGTTTCAACTCCAATTCCTTCAACGGTGTCTGCCTTCCTCCATGAATGCCCACCCTCCACACCTCCACCCCATTTGACTCCCACCCCTTGTCCACCTCTGAATTGATACCTGAATTCAGTATCATTCACTCATATATTTTTGTAGGTACCAAAAGTTTAAATTAAAGTAATACTCGATAAATTTATTCATATATGATGTAGGAAGTACCATAAGAAAGTGTTCTGCTCTAGGAAGTCACTTTTATGAGGGAGTAATTTTGAAGTGATCTATGACCCGGGAACATAGTACAGATTTAAGGCACTTATTGTGCATGCATCAAATGTTTGTTTGGTCCCTTGCATCACATTAAATCAATCCCCCAAAATACCACCAAGAATGATCTCAGAGTGTGAAATGAACCCCTATCCCCACATCAGAAAAAATAAGTGAAATAAGGGGAGGCGTACGCATAAATAAATTATGTAATGATTGAAACAGGAATTTCAAATGAATAAAATTTGAAGCAATTTAAATGCTGTTAGTGCAAAAGCTGATCATGTAGCATGTATCACTGTATCACTGTATCACTGTCTTCCCGTTCATCATCGATTTGCTCGAGCGGCACCAGTAACATCTCCAAATATCCTGTCTCATGCTAGTAGAGCCCAAGGGCATCTATATGCTCCAAAAACATAAAGAGCCTCAAACCATTCCATCAGGTCCATGGGAATGAGCTCTATAATTGTTACTGGAATTTGGCATATCAAATACTACACAGGTAGCTTGCCAGGCTCTGCCGTGTAGGTGGCATACTCTTGTAGTCACCTCTGATCTCCAGCATTTATTGATGAACTGCGTGGCTGCTGGACTGTGATCAGCTCTTCTGCTGGGTCGAGTTCTGATGAGAGAGGAGCCCGGATGTGGAAAATGGCAGCCCTCATGGAGTTGGAGGTTGTCTGGCTTCTTGTGAGGCTCTGCTGGGGTGGCGGGCCAGGGCTAGAACCCACCATCCCTCCCGGGCACCACATGAGTGACTGGGCTACAGGGAGAGCAGGTAGCAGCTCTGCCCCATGTCTGTGAGTCTCTGGATCAGTATACCTGGCCCGGTCTTGAAAAAGACTGCTGAAGAGTGGGTCTCGATGAGCCAGGCTGTGATAGCTTTTCTGCTGGGTGGAGTTCTGATGAGAGGGAAGTCCGGATGTGAAAATGGAGGCCCTCATGGAGTGGGGGTCATCTGGTTTCTTGCACGGTCATCTGGCTCTGCTTGGGTGGTGGGCCAGGGCTAGAACCTGCCATCTCTCCCGGCGCCACACAAGCGGCTGGGCACAGGGAGAGCCAGTAGCAGCTCTGCCCCATGTCTGTGAGTCTCTGGATCAGTATACCTGGCCCGGTCTTAAAAAGACTGCTGAAGAGTGGGTCTCGATGAGCCAGGCTGTGATAGGCTTTTCTGCTAGGTGGAGTTCTGATGAGAGGGAAGTCCGGATGTGGAAAATGGAGGCCCTCATGGAGTGGGGGTCATCTGGTTTCTTGCAAGGTCATATGGCTCTGCTGGGGTGGCGGGCCAGGGCTAGAACCGCCATCTCTCCCCGGGCGCCACACAAGCGGCTGGGCACAGGGAGAGCCAGTAGCAGCTCTGCCCCATGTCTGTGAGTCTCTGGATCAGTATAACTGGGCCTGACTTTAAAAAAGACTGCTGCAGGGGTGGGCCTCTATGAGCCAGGGCTGTGATAGGCTTTTCTGCTGGGTGGAGCTACTGCGGGAAGCCCTGAGTTTGTTCTCTGCCACCACACAAAGGAAAAGGCATTTAAGGAGACTCACAGATATGGGGCAGAGCTGCTACTGGCTCTCCCTGTGCCCAGCTGCTCATGAGGCACCCAGGAGAGATGGCAGGGTTCTAGCCCTGGCCTGCACCCCAGCAGAGCCTTGCAAGAAGCAGACGAGCCCCCAATCCATGAGGGCCGCCATTTCCACATCTGGACTTCCCTCTAGTCAGAATTCCACCAGCATGTAGCATGAGATAAACAAATCAGAATTCAAGTTATGAACTTTTATTTAAGACATACATAGTAAATTACTTAAACTTTGTGATCTCCAATGCCCTTTCTATGCAATCTATTTGATCTCAACACTTGGACATAAAAAGTTACACTACTTTATTCATCTAAATAAAATGTTACTGGGCTTTTAAGCTTCTTGTCCCTAGTCTTAAAATATAAAGAATTCAACTATTATCTATTTTATATTATTCAACTTTGGTATAAGATTTAAATGTATTCTATTCCTTTGTCCTACTGATGTTTAACACCAGTTAAGTAACTTGAGCTTTTAGTCTCAGTACTATTATCTGGGGAAATAAAGATAGTAATGGTACCCTCCTAAGCACTTTTGTGATTGTTAATATGGAAAGGAGAAATGAAATGTTCATGTAGTATCTGTTATAAAGTAAATGTTTTATATATTTTAATTTAATTTTTTGGAGAGCAAGGATTTTATTATATCATTTCAATAAGAAAGTAGAACTTACTCTAATTTATCCTTAACTTGATGTTTTAGAGAAAAAGTCACTTAAAAATCCTTTTAAAATTAGTTTTATTTAACTTTTTAAAAAGAATATTTTATAACAATACTAAAACATGGTAACAGATTCTTAACTTTTTTCCTGAAATATCAAAAAGTGTTCTGTGTTGATATTACCTCAAATAAATTGCCTTATCTACAGATTATACAAATGTTTGATAGTCTTGACATTTTAAAAAGAGCTGTTGCATAGTTCTTTCTCATATTTTGTATATGTGGTGATGTTTTTTAATAAATTGTCTTTTGACTTGATTTGGCTGAACTTTTGTTATAGCAAGACTTATTTCCGGTGATTTACTCACAAAAACCACAAAGTTTTTGTGACATAGGTAAAAAAACTATTCAGAATCAAACATTCCAGAAAAGCGTTCAGGGAAACTTTAGATGGATGTACTTTGGCAGAGGAAGTTGAAAAATTCCTCAATATAATTTCCTGCCACCTTCTTTTGGTTCTGTCTAATTTGCTTCTGGCCATTAACTCATGAATTAAGTAGAACGAGTTTAAAGCAGTGCTTGGCTAGTTGTATATGCTCTAAATTTAATAAGAAATTCTCTCATTTACTAAGTTGGTGTCATGCACTATGTTGAGATATAGACTGAGCAGAAGAAAGGTAAAATAGTTGGGGTAAGAGAAAATTTAAAGTACATACATAATCAGAGAGATGTTACTGATGCCGCTCAAGCAAATCGATTAACGGGAAGACTAGTGATACAAGTGAATCAGAGAGACAAAGAATGTGGAAAATCAGTGCCTCTAGGGAGTGAAGAAATATAACAATAGGAACAGAATGGAGATAGGGTCATGTTGATGTTCATGCTATTTTTTTTTTTTTTTGCTTTTTAGTGTCACACCCAGCGATGCTCAGGGGTTACTCCTGGCTCTGCACTCAGGAATTACTCCTGGTGTTGCTTGGGAACCATATGGGATGCCTGGGATGGAACCCGGGCCGACACAGGCCCGGCAGCATGCAAGGCAAACGCCCTACCCACTGGGCTATCGCTCCGGCCTCTGTTCATGCTCTTTTTTAATGTCAGTAAAATTTTAAGCAGCAACATTAAAATAGGACTTTAGGAGATATCCCTCACATTTATAAGCATATTTAAAGGAATAGTGTGAAGGATACAGATGAATTCTCAGTAACTTACAGTTATCCGAGAATCAGGTCTTGAGGAGGTCTTGAGGTCTTGAGGTCTTGAGGAGTTCTTGACTCAGAAATTCTTTCCCTGTAGACTCAGCATTTGGACTTCACTAGTCAGAAAGCTCTCTATATTATGAAATTTAGAGACTTTTCATGGTACATTTATTATTTAAAAAAATAAATCTTCCTTTTTGAAGAATTTCATTTAGGACAGAGAGTCTCTAAGCTTCCCTTTTTTCCTCTCATTCCTTTACTCCACCCACCCTTATTTTCTTTCTCCCTCTCTCCCTCCCTCCTTCCCTACCTTCCTTCCTTCCTTATTTCCTTCCTTCCCTCCTTATTTCCTTCCTTCTTTCCTTCTTTCCTTCCTTCCTTCCTTCCTTCTTTCCTTCCTTCCTTCCTTATTTCCTTCCTTCCTTTTTTCCTTCCCTTACTTTTTTTCCTTCCTTCCTTCCTTCCTTCCTTATTTCCTTCCTTCCTTCCTTCCTTCCTTCCTTCCTTCCTTCCTTATTTCCTTCTTTCCTTCCTTCCCTCCCTCCCTCCCTCCTTCCTTCCTTCCCTCCTTCCTTCCTTATTTCCTTCCTTCCTCCATTGCTTTGGTGATTATTATTGGTTTATGGTACTGTTCATAAATTTTGAGTTGAAAATTTCTTAATTATGTTGCAAGCAATAGGACATCTATCTGGCTAGGCCCCTCGACCTTCATACTCACCTCCTTTGTTATATAGAAAGACCTAACTTCATGGCTCCTGAGATGCGGGGCCATGTTTGAAACCACTAGAAACTTCGACCAAACTTAACATTACTGACACAGCCCTGTAGGGACAGTGCAGATTTTATAGGAAGAATTCCAGAAGTTAACGCCAGCTTGATGAGTGAAAGCAATTTGACTCAACCAGCACCAACCAGCTCAACAAGCACCAACCAACTCAGTGATTCCTCGATAATAATTTTAGTAACACCATTGTCAGATATAACAATCAGTCATCAGGGTCGGTGCAATAGGACGCTGTGTTGGACATTTGCTTTGCATGTGGCTGACTCATGTTTGATCCCTGGCATCCCATACAGTCCTCAGCACTGCCAGGAGTAATTTCTGAATGCATAGCCAGACTATGCATCATTGGATGCTGTGACCTCAAAAGCCGAAAAAATTTATAAACTTGAAAAACTATCATAATAAACTGACTTTTATTGCTTTTATTTTCATTTTTTGTTTTTAGGTTCACAATCTGCAATGTTCAGAGGGACACTCCTGGCTCTGCACTCAGAAATTATTTATGATGATATTCAGGGGACCATAGAGGATGCCAAGAATCTAACTCTGGTCAGCTGCATAAAAGGCAAACATTCTACCCTCTTTTATATTACTCTAGATCAGCTTTTTGTTTGAATCACAGTGAGATACACAGAAAATTTTTCACGATTGTGTTTCAGCTCATACAATGTTCCATCACCTATCCCTGTGCCAATGTACATTTCCCACCAACAATGTCCCCAGTTTCCCTCTCGCCCCTCCCAGTCTGCCTCTATGGCAGGCACTTTTCTTCTCTCTCCTGCTTTCTCTCGGGCCTTATGGTTTGCAATAAAGATACTGAAAGTTTATCAGCTATATCCCTTTATGTACTTTCAACGCTCAGTTCCTGTATGAAATGATCATTTCTAGCCATCATTGTCATATCGGGCATCTTCTCTATCCTAACTCTCCTTGGCCCCAGACACTCTTGTGGGAAGATTCCAACCACTGAACTGGCCTCCTGGCCCATAAACCTGCATATTTATGTGTAGACATACTATGTTTTGCCCCTCTCTTTCTAACTCACTTCACTGAACATTATACCCTCCATATCCATCCATTTATAAGCAAATGCCTTCATTTTTTCCTAATATTACTGCACATTATTCCACTGTGTAGATGTACCATAGTTTCTTTATCCTGCCATCTGTTTAAAAACTGGAGAGAGAAATGAAGAGGAAACTTCCTCAAGGAATAAATTCAAATTGCCAAAAAGGCACATGGAAACTTGCTCTACATCACCAATCATTAGGGAAAATCCAAGGAAAACCACAGTGGGATATCATTTCACATCACGGAGTCTCGCATACATCCAAAACAAGAGCAACCACTGCTTGTGTGAAGGCAGGAAAAAAGAAACTCTCCTTCATGGTTGGTGGGATTGCCAACTGGTCTGACCTTTTTTAGAAAATGATATGGATATTTCTCAAAAAATAGAAATTGAGCTCCCATTTGACCCAGCAACACCACTTCTGGGAGTACAGCCTGGGGTCCCCCAAAACACACAGCAGAAATATCCTCTGTACTTTTTCATTACCGCACTAGTCACAATAGCTGCAATCTGGAAGCAACCCAAGTGTCCAGTCCAACTGTTATTGCTTTATTTTCTGATAATTTTATTTGCTGTTTTGTTGCTGCATGCATTATGAAGTAAGTGTCTATTATGGCTGCCAACAGGTCAGACTTGGGGGATGGAAGGAAAAACTGGGGGACATCAGTGAAGGGAAAGTCACACCAGTATGGGATTGGTGTTTAAACATGGCATGCTTGAAATAACTATTATAAACAACTGCAAATTGTGGTACTATAAATTTAAAAAATGCATATATTTCCCACCATCTTGAATTTACTTCTTTTTAATTAATATTTTATTATACCACTGTGAGATTACAATTACAAAGATGGTCATGTTTGAGGTTTGGTCATACAGTGTTCCAGCACAGATCCCTCCATCAGTGCCCATTTCCCACGATCAATGTCTCTACTTGCCTCCCCCTTCCCCAAACCCGCCTCTATGGCAGCAGGTTCTTTATCTCTTTTCTCTTTTCTCTTTCTCTCTCTCTTCCTTTTCTTACACACTATGGATTGCAATACACACATTTGAAGTTATCATGTGTATATTTTTGCCCTATATTCAATGCTCAGTCCTAGGCTGGTATTATCATTTTCAATGATTATTAACACGTTTTCCTTCTCTGCCTTACCTAACCTACGATTCCCCATGTTTGTGGTATATCAGGTTTTGTGATATCGCACGGGTGCTCCAGCACAAAAAACTACAGATGTCATGGAGTTATGTCCTTGTGTTGACTAGGGACTACCCTGGTCAACATCACCACATACCCTGGAAAGCCTAGGGGCTGCCAACACTGCAATCAAAGATAATTTGGCACCTGTGATGATTTTTTTGCTTTTGGGAGTGAAAAAGGTGAGATAATTTCTGCACATGTGCCCTACTTGTTATACTATATCCTAAGATGTTTTCTTATATTTTTTGCTAAAAATTTGAAAAATTATAATCGTTCTTCAATTATATTTTCTTTTTAATGATTTATATCATTACTATTTCTCCCTTATGTATCAGAACACATAAAGACTCTAAGTTAAAAAAAGTACCCGCACGGCAAGCCTGGCAAGCTGCTCATGTCGTATTTGATATGCCAAGTACCAGTAACATTTATATTAGGTCATTCCCGTGACCCTAATATAATGGTTTGAGCTCTTTTATGTTCCTGGAGCAGGCGGATGCCTTTGGGTTTTACTAGCATGAGGCAGGATATATGGGCGATATTACTGGTGCCCGCGCTTAGCAAATATATGTTGAATGGGACAATAGTGATAGTGATAGTATCGTTAAAAAGTAGCTCATATTTGTTTTATCATCAAGTGTCATAGTTATAGCATTCATCTTAAACCTTTATTTTTGTTATTTTGTCCTTGATTATTTTGCCCTAAGTATTGTCGGGGAGCTTCTGGGGTCCACGACAGTATCAGGACAGAAGTTCTCTTCTATCTCCGAGGCCAACAGAGGAAAGGATGAAAACTCATGTGTCTGGTGCAGTTCAAAAATGGCTTTTAATAGTACAAAGACTCTACCTTTGTAATCCCAAATACAAGAGAGCCCAACTCTCCCACCAAACAGAGAGGATCTCACCCGAGAGGAGTCCTCCCTAAAAGAAGGAACTGGAAAGGGAAAGAAAGGGGAAAAAGAGCAAGTGCCTCAAATCAGTCCCCTTACATACACCAAGGTAATCCTAACTGTTGACAGGGATGTTTCTGTCAAAAAAGAACCCCTAAACAGAGTGTAGAAGGGTGGTGTTACACCCCTATTACAGGTATAAACTAAGGATTATGACAAGGACTAATTCCATCTTGCAAGATTATCTCTTATGTAAAATACTGGAGAGAGAGAGAGAGAGAGAGAGAGAGAGAGAGAGAGAGAGAGAGCTGGTATAAAGTAGCACATCTTAATTCCATGGGTTTCATTTAATCTAGATGGTTCCCACAAGGTCCTTCTTATTTATTATCTGCACTAGAGTGAATCTGAAGATCTTGTTCTCCATATACTGAAAGGGTCACATTCTCCTGTTTGAGGGCAAACTAGTATGATCCTTCCTATAATCTTAAAGATAGTCTCAACATACCCAGAGTGGCAAATTTTTTTTTTTTATAAATATTTTATTATACCACCGTGAGATATACAATTACAAAGATGTTCATATTTGGGTTTTGGTCATACGGTGTTGGAGCACCATCCCTTCACCAGTGCCCATCTCCCACCACCAAAATCCCGGTTCCCTCCCCCTCCCCCAGCCCGCCTCCATGGCAGGTTCTTTATTTCTTTCCCTTTCTCTCTCTCTCTTTCTCTTTTCCTTCCCTTACATATTGAGGATTACAGAACACACATTAAAGGGTTGTCATGTGTATCTTTTTGCCTGTATATAATGCTCAGTTCTAGATTGGTATTAGTACTTTCGACAATTGTTAGCACACTGTTCCATTTTCTGTCTTACCTAGCCTCTGACTCCCACACGTTTGTGATAATTTCCACCTTTGACAAAACCTCCTGATACATGTTTCACTTGACCTTGGATATTGGTATCATAATATATACATAAATATTTATGTCATGCAAATAAATGCAGTCATTCTGTATCTGTCTCTCTCCTTCTGGCTAATTTTACTCAACATGACCTTCTCCATGTCCATCCATTTATAGGCAAATTTCATAACTTCATTTTTCCTAACACTGCATAGTATTCGATTGTGTAGATGTACCAAAGCTTCTTTATCTAGTAATCGATTCTCTGGCACTCTGGCTGTTTCCAGATTCTGGCTATTGTGAATAATGTTGCTATGAACATAAAAGTAGGAATGGTGTTTCCGCTGCATATTTATGGCCTCCCAGAGTAGATTTCCAGGAGTAATATGGCTGGGTCAGATGGGAGATCAATTTCTAGTCTTTGGAGGAATGTCCATATTGTTTTCCATAAAGGCTGTACCAGCCGGCATTCCTACCAACAATGGATGAGTGTCCCCTTTTCCTCACATCCAGGCCAGCACTTGTTGTTTTTCCTCTTTTGGATATGTGCCAGTCTCTGTGGTGTAAAATGATATCTCATTGTGGTTTTGATTTGCATTTCTCTGTTGATTTAGTGATGATGAGCATTTTTTCATGCTTTTTTGGCGATTCAAATTTCTTCCTTGTTGAAGTTTCTTTTCATTTCTTCTCCCCATTTTTTGATGAGGTTGTTTGTCTTCTTCTTATAAAGTTTTACCAGTGTCTGATATATCCTGGATATTAACCCCTTATCAGATGGGTATCGGGTGAATATTCTTTCCGATTCTGTGGACAGCCTTTGTATCTTAGTCACTGTTTCTTTTTGAGGTGCATAAGCATTTTTTTTTTGTTTTTTGGGTCACACCTGGCGATGCTCAGGGGTTTCTTCTGGCTCTGCACTCAGGAGTTACTCCTGGCGGTGCTTGGGGACCATATGGGATGCCGGGGATCTAACCCAGGCCGGCACAGGCCAGCCACGTGCAAGGCAAATGCCCTACCTGCTGGGCTATCGCTCCCGCCCAGGTGCAGAAACCTTTTTAGTTTCATGTAGTCCCATATGCTTATCTATTCTTCTAGTTGCTTTGTTAGTGATGTTTCACCTTTGAAGATGCCTTTAGCTTCAATGTCGTGGAGGGTTTTTCCTATATTTTCTTCACTGTACTTTATGGATTCAGGTCTGATATTGAGATTTTTAATCCATTTTGATCTGATTTTTGTGCATGGTGTTAGACAAAGGTCCAAATTCATTTTTTTACATGTCGCTACCCAGTTTTCCCAACACCACTTGTTGAAGATGCCTTCCATCTTCTTTTTCCCGAGGATTTCTTTAGCTATCCATGGGGGTTTATTGTTCCATACAAATTTCAGGAGTGTTTGGTCAATTTCTATGAAGAATGTCATGGGTATCCTTACAGGGACTGCATTGAATCTGTACAGAGCTCTAGGGAATATTAACATTTTGACAATGTTGTTTCTCCCCATCCATGAGCAGGGAATGTTTTTCCATTTCCTAATATCCTCTTTTATATCTTGGAGCAGTGTCTTGTAGTTTTCTTTGTACAGGTCCTTTACAAACTTGGTTAAGTTGATTCCTAGTTATTTGATTTTCTGTGGCACAATTGTGAATGGAATATTTCCTTAATATCCCTTTCTTCTCTTTCTTTATTTGTATATAGGAAAGCCACCAACTTTTGGGTGTTAATTTTGTATCCTGCCACTCTACTATATGTGTCTATTGTTCTTGGGAGTTTTTTGGTAGGGAGTTTAGGGTTCTCTAGGTATAATATCATGTCATCTGTGAATAATGATAGCTTCGCCTCTTCCTTGCCTATCCGGATGCCCTTGATGTCCTTTTCTTTTCTGATTGCTATGGCCAGTACTTCCAGTACTATATTGAATAAAAGAGGTGTGAGTGGGCAACCTTGTCTTGACCCTGATCTCAGGGGGGAGGCTTTCAATATTTCCCCATTGAGAATGATGTTCACTGTGGGCTTTTGGTAAATGGCTGTATCTATCTTGAGGAAAGTTCCTTCAATTCCCATTTTCTGGAGGGTTTTATACATCAACGGATGCTGGATCTTGTCAAATGCTTACTCTGTGTCTATTTATAGGATCATATGGTTTTTATTTTTTCTCTTATTGATATGCTGTATTATGTTGATTGACTTTCAAATGTTGAACCATCCTTGCATTCCCAGGATGAATCCTACTTGGTCATGATGTATAATCTTCTTGATGAGTCTTTGGATTCTGTTTGCTAGTATTTTGTTGAAGATCTTAGCATCCATGTTCATAAGGGATATTGGTCTGTAGTTTTCTTTCTTTGTGTTGTCTCTCCCTGCTTTGGGTATCAGGGAGATATGTGCCTCGTAGAAGCTGTTTGGGAGTGTTCCTGTTTCTTCTATTTCCTGGAAGAGCTTGAAAAGGACTGGCTCTAGGTCCTCCTTAAAGGTTTGGTAGAGTTCACTAGTGAATCCATCTGGACCTGGACTTTTGTGTTTGGGCAGACTTTTTAATTACTGTTTCAATTTCCTCGATGGTGATAGGCTTATTCAGGTATTGCAGATCTTCTTGTTTCAGCCAGGAAGGTTATAGGACTTGAACACACCAACTATAAGAATTTGTGGGACATGGCAAAAGCCGTGTTAAGAGGAAAGTTTATATATCTGCAAGCATTCATCAGGAAAGAAGAATGGGCCCACATAAATAACCTGACTACATAGCTGAAGAGATTAGAAAAGACCAACAAAAGGAGCCCAACCAAGGCAGAAAGAAGGAAATAATAAAACTTAGAGAGGAAATCAATGAGTTGGAAACTAAAAATAATCTAAAGATTAAGGAAACCAAGAGCTGGTTTCATTAAAAATAAATAAAAATTGTTTATTTTTAAATAAACAATTCGAAAAAATAAACAAGGTTGACAAACCATTGGCAAGACTTGTAAGGACAGGGAGAGAGAGAGCCCAAATAAACAGAATCAGAAATAAAAATGGTGACATCACAACAGAAACCACAGAAATCCAAAAGATCATCAGAGATCACTTTGAGAGTCTGTATACCTTGAAACATGAGAATCTAGAAGAAATGAATGAATTTCAGGGTGGTAGTCTTATGGTAAATTCTAACTGTCCCATGCTGGGTGCAGTGGGTTTAAAGAGGAGCTGTGCCCAATCTAGATAACATAGAAATCTTAGTAGATGTTTAATAAGTCAGAAGTTATCAAGGTGACTTCTGTAACTACCACAACCTCTATCAGTGTTTACATAGAAGAGAGATCTCACTAGAATGAAACTTGTCTTAAGAACATGTAAATAGATTAAGCTGTGAGTAGGTAAAACAGCAAAGCTCCCAACTAGCTAAGCCTGTCATCCAACAAAGTATAATTTGTTACTTGTAACACTTGTGACATACAGCCAATTCTTATTATACAGATACAGGATTTTTTTATTATCCAACATAGTTTATGCTCTATAAAGCAACCAGAAACTCTGAATGAGCTAACACTGAGTACAAGTTGCTAAGGGACATACCTGGTTTGAGTCCTAGAAGTCTGTAATCATAATAGTCTTAGAGAAATGGTCTTAGCATGTTAGTGGTTCATTGGCTAATATCCTTAAAAGCAAGTACAACTTATAGTACAAAAAATTAACATTTTAAATAATCTTTTCTATGTATGCCATATATGACATTTAGCAGATTGAAAACAGAAGCAAAAAATAAAACTGGCAACATTGTTTCTATAAAAACTACCTGTACTGCAAATTTAAAATTTTTGTTGTCATAAAACTTTTACAATCACACAAGATTGCCTACATTACCTGAGAAGAGTTCAGCATTATTCTGACCTTGCATACTGAGACACCAGTTTCATTTTTTCCTTTTGCTGTCAGGGTGACAGCCCACTGTACTCAGGGAAAGTTCCTGGATTTGCCCTCAGGGATCACTTTTGCTGTTCTCAGGGGACCATATGTGATTCCCAGGCTTTAACTGAGTGGAGTATGGGCAAGAAAAGTGCTCTACCCATTGTCCTATCTCTCTGGCCCCC
Source organism: Cryptotis parvus (assembly GCA_021461705.1). Lineage (NCBI taxonomy): Eukaryota > Metazoa > Chordata > Mammalia > Eulipotyphla > Soricidae > Cryptotis > Cryptotis parvus. The sequence continues at coordinate 17,254 of JAJIBD010005709.1, forward strand.
AGGTTCCTCAATTAATTCTCTTTCATATCATGCTGTATTTTTCTTCATGAAAAAGAATTGAATTTTTTTTTTGTTTTCAATAGATTTACCACATTCTATACATGTTGCTTTAACATTTTTCAGAGCAGCCACTTTACAGTCAATGAATTTTTTTCTGCCTTTTTTTTTATTATGGTACCATATTGTGATTCATTAAATTGAACTCACAACAAGCAACACTGTAAATTTGTGCTGAATGAAGTTGATCTAGCATACATATTTTTTTAGAAAAGCACATAACAGTTTTATTGTGCTTATAAACACATCATTTAACTTTCAGGCTATTTTAAATAAGAAAATCACCAGAATGTGCATTTCTTGTTTAAATGTAGAATTGAGTAGACTGCAAGATGGGCACTTTTAGAGTAAGAGCTGCCAGCAGCAGCATGCATATCTCTTTCTTACACCTCAGCGGTGTCATGCACCTTATGAAATGAATAGTTTCACCATGTCGTAAATGTTCCAAAGGCATCACAGAGTCTCTTCAAGTATTGATTGATTTAAGAATTTCATATTAATGTTGGACAGTGGATGCAGAAACATGGAAGTCTCAAATAATGATATACAGTAAGTCTATAATAAAAAACAATAACAGTAAGTCTCAACAATTACGTACCACTCTTGCTGTGTTAAAAAAATGTGTGGGAAAATTGTATGTCTCTCAACCTTCTGTGGTATTAACTAAACAAATCTTTTTTTCAAAACCAGATTTTTTTTTCACACTTTCAGTAGAATGTAAGCTTTTAGTAAAATGTAAGCAACCAGAGCTTGGGATGGGTAGACTACTTTTCCAGTGGGATAAAATACCTAAACTATAATAATAAAATAAAAAAAATCAAATAATTAATTTTGAAAAGAAAAATCATAAGCCTATATATCAGAAATTGTTGACTTTCCAAATATTCTTTCTCTGCTGCAGTTAAGAGAACACTGGAATATTCATTTTGAGAAAGCCCACGGTGGGTTTCAGAAGACAAGGAAAGGCAAAGTACTGTATAGGAAGGATCATTTTCTATTGCATCTGGTTAAATCGGTTGTACTGTTATTTGTGATGGTGTCTGTGATGATGTTTCTAGATATGATAACCATTCACATCTATGGGGATGATTAAGTAGATTGTCCTTCTACATATATAGAGATGGAGAAGTAGGCATATATTTCTATAAATGTATACCAACATAGATAATGCTGGAAGAGGGTATAACTAATTTATTTTTAGCATTTTAAACCCATACAAATGGTAGCCATTACATCCTCATTGAGACCTTGATAATGGAGTTATAGTTGAGTAAAAGGGAATAGCAAGTTAAAGCTCAATTCTAAGGTTCCCCCTACTGTACGACATTGCAAGGCCTTGCTTGGTTGAATGAGTATACAGAGTTCAGTTTGATGTTATAAAAGATTTTTTAAAATAATGAGTTAATGTATTGCTGCTATTTCTGTATTTGCAATTTTTGTTTGCTTTAGGGCTATTCCTTATGGTGTTCAGGGTTGCTTCTGGCTCTGTGTTCAGGAATCATTGAACACGCTCAGGGGACATGGGTTGGAAATTGAACCACGGTTGGCCACATGCAAGGAGAATGCCATAATCCCTGTATTATTTCAGTCTCTATTTCCATACACTTCAGATCCACAGCTGTGCTGCTCGGCGGCCCCATGTGAAAGCAACCCATGGAGCTGACCTCCCGGTAAGGGCTAGGCCATCCCCTCGCCGAGTCCAACATTGCTCCAAGGATTTGCTCTCATGAGCAGGGGAGAGACCATGCTGGCCAGACTCGGAGTGGAGTTTTGGGCCCTGCCCTTTCCTCCGCCTCCATGCCAGTTGCCTCGAGAGAGAGACCCACCCACGCCAGACCCACACGTCCCTTGGCCCTGACCGCTTTGCATCTGCGCAATATTTTTATAGGATACTGAATTTTCCATAAGGTTCTTCCAGATTTCTTTCACATTTATACATAGTAAAGAGTTATAGACATGGTTTAACTGATACCAGAAAGCCTGGCAAGAAGCCAGAACAAACCACACATCATGCAGTTAGTCATTCTCAACATCCAGACTCCATAGTTCCTCAGAACTCCATCCGAGAGAAAACCTGTTCTTCCCCCTTTAAGTTTCATCAGTAAATGCTCATGTTGAGAGCCTTCTACTGAGACTATACCACCTACACGGTAAAGCCTGGCAAGCTACTGTGTTTTATTTACTTTTTATGCCAAAGACTAGTAACTATTATGGACCTCAGTTCCATAACCTGAAGAATAGTTTCAGGCTCCTCCTGTCCTTGTAGCAAGTAGATGCCCTTGGGTTGCACTTGCTTGTGACAGGACTAATGGAGATGTTACTAGTGCCAACTTGAGCAAATCGATGAACAATGGGAAGACAGTGACACAGTGATTTCAGTCTCCCCAAGTTTCCTGTCATACTTACATATCAAAAAACATCAATTTAAAATTATTTTCATGTTTATAATGAAATACATCAAAGTGGATAATCTTGTGCAACCAGTTTAGAAAGCTTATTTATACATTAGAAATCATGTAACTCCAGCTAAGAGCCCTTTCACATAATCAATATAAGTATACACATATGTCAAATTGCATTTTATAAATAATCAACACCTTTGGAAACATACTTAGTCGAAACTATTAAGGTAGGAACAGTCTAGTTCTTATTAATATTTTCAATTTTCTCCTTTGGTATAAAATAACACCATCCTTTAAAATACATATATCTGTATATATACACATATATGTGTATATGTATGCATGTATATGTGTGCATATATGTGTGCATATATACATATATGTGTATGTATACACATATATGTGTGTATATACACATATATGTGTGTATATACACATATATGTGTGTGCATATACACACATACATATATTCTAAGTTATATACAAAATATAAAACTTCTCAGTTGCACACTTTTTAAAAACTTTGCTATTTACTTTTTGAAACTGATAAGTAAACTAATAAATAATTTTTAAGACACTTCAGTGTTTTGTTTTCCTCTGGTGCTCACAGTGTTATAAATCAATAATATTTAGAAACATTTTTTTTCTCACTAGGCTGAACAGTTTTTTTGAACCTCTTATGTACTATTTCGTCAATAACATATTTTATGGTCTTTTGAACCTGTGTTTATACGGCTATTGGGTATACATTTTGCTCACATTTGAATTAATGTTTTCAACATGTAGGTGAAAAACATAAAAAGAAAGTAAAGCCGTTTCTTCAAAATTGCTTCAGTCAGTTCCTGTATGCAGTATTTGGTAATTCACTATTGTATACTATGATAATTAATAAAATAAACTTAGCAAATACTCTTAATTTTATGACCCGTTTATTTCACAGTATCTGATACTTGCTCAGAAAACATATTCACTCTAGAAATATCATCATCCAAGGTAATCTGAAATCAGAGAGTTCTTGAATTTGTTAAAATTTAAACAGGTGTCTTCAATGCTCAAAGGAGATGTATAATGCAAATCATAAGAGTATTTTTTAGATAACATGAAGGCCTAAGTTTCCTTTAAAATTTAACCAAATCAAGACCCAAATTTTTAAAGTGATAAAGCAAGATAAAAATACAAGTTTGGGAGGGAAATTTCTTTCTATATTTTCCTTTGTATATATATATATATATATATATATATATATATATATATATATATATATACACATACATATATATGCATACATATATATGCATACATATATGTATATATGTGTGTGTGTTTGTGTGTGTGTATAATTGTTGTTCAGTAGGTTTCTCTACTTGGGAACATGATATTTTTGTTCTTGGCACAACTTTCTGATCATGTAGGTTGCTTGTCTTGTGCAGAAAAGCACTGATGTGGCTCTTGATGAGAATGAGCTGGTACCAGGGAGCTGACATTCACTGAACATTAGCATGACTTGATGGTCTTGCAATTTCCGGTAGCCAGAGCTGGGACAAAGGGAGCGGATATCTGTGGTATTTGTAAAATTTTTTGTCTCCCTTTGCATAAGCTCATAGAGACCTTGTGATACTTCATGACGTTCTGCCCCATCTAGCCCAAGTATCCATAGATTCACCTTCCTCCTCCCATCTTGTGCTCCCCAAGGAATGCATTTCTTTTGCCCCCTATACAGTCATTATTCTCCCAAATAAACTTTGTTATATGACCATCAGTCTATGACCCTCATGGATATATTTTTGACCTCCATTGTATGCCTATCTTTCAGCCATCAAGCCTAGATCACATAATAGTTTCCATGTTACCAGGTCTTATACCAGTCAGGTATTGACAGGAGGAAAGTTCAATCAAATATAAATGAATATAAATGTTGTATTATATTGTTACATAGTTCAGATATCATATATTGCAAACAACTCTTAGTGAAATTTCTTACTTTATACTCAGATTTTATTTACAGAGTTAATTTAGCTATAGAATAAATCATTTATAGACTTGCTGCTATTTGGCACACAAAGAAACTGGCCATAAAGTAATTTAAAACTTACATGAAGAAATGGAGATACATTCCCTGCTATGGATTGGGAGAATTAATATTGTAAAAATGACAATACTCCTTAGAACTTTATACAGATTCAATGCAGTACCTATAAGGATACCCGACACCATTCAAAGAAGTTGACCAAACACTCCCAAAATTAGTATGAATAATAAACCCCTATGTATAGCTAAAAGAATCCTTGGAAAAAGAAGAAGGGAAGCATCACCTTTCACAACTTCACACTATACTACAAATGGTAGTAATTAAAAGAGTGTGGTATTGAAGTAAACACAGAACTGTAGAGCTATGGAATAGAGGTGAATACCCTGACACCCATCCTCAAATACAAGACAATTTAGTCTTTGCTAAAGGGGCAAAAATTATGAAATGGAGCAAGGAAAGCCACTTGAACAAGTGGTGCTGAAAAACTGGGCAGCTCGGTCTAAAAAAATGAATTTGGACCTTTCTCTAACACCATGCACAAAAGTCATATCAACATGGATGAAAGATCTCAATATCAGACCTGAAACCATAAAGTACATTGAAGGAAACAGGAAAAATTCTCTAGGACATTGAAGCTAAAGACGTCTTCAAAAATAAAACACCACTAACAAAGCAATCGGAAGCAGAAATAAACATATGAGGCTACATGAAAGTATAAAGCTTCTGCACCTCAAAAGAAAGTGAACAAGATACAAAGACAGTCCACAGGTTGGGAAAGAATATTCACCAAGTACCCATCTGATACACAGGGCAGAGCTGCTACTGGCTCTCCTGTGTTAGGCTGTTCATGAGGTGTCCGAGAGGGAAGATGAGTTCTAACCCTGGACCACCATCCCAGTAGAGCCTCACAAGAAGTCAAAGGAACCCCAGAGTAAGAGGGCAGTCATTTTCAACATCCGGAATCCACAGCTCATCAGAGCTCCACCCAAGAAAAAATCGATCTCAAGCCCTGCTCATCAGTGTTCCACCCTACAGGGAAGTCTATTTCAAACCCAGGTATGCTTGAACCAGAGACACAGATACAAGGGGCAGAGCTGCTACCAGCTCTCCCTGTGCTCGACTGATTATGAGGCATCCGGGAGGAAAGGTGAGTTCTAGCCCTGACCTGCCATCCCAGTAGAGCCTTGCAAGAAGCCAGAAGAACCAGCATGAAGGCAGCCATTTTCAATATCCAAACCCCACAATTTGTCAGAGCTCCACCCAAGAGAAGAGCCGATCTCTCCTATTGTGATTGATCAATAAATGCATGAACTGAGAGCCTGCTACGAGGAGTATACCATCAGCATGGCAGAGCCTGGCAAGATACCCGTGTCATATTTGATATGCCAAAAACCAGTAACAAATATAGACCTCATTCCTATGACCTGAGGCTCTTCATGTTCCTGGAGTAGGCAGATGCCCTTGAACTACACTAGCATGAGACAGGACGTATGGAGATGTTACTGGTGCTGCTTGAGCAAATTGATGAACAATGGGAAGACAAGTGAAGTGATACAAGTGACCCATCTAATAAGGGGTTATATATCAAGCACTGGTATATATTAAGCACAGGATATATCAAGCACTGGTGGAACTTCACATGAAGAAAGCAGCCAACTGCATCAAAAATGGGGAGAAAAATAAACAGAAACTTCCAAAAAGAAATTCCAATGGCCAAAGGCATATGAAAAAATGCTCACCATCACTAATCATAAGGGAGATGCAAATCAAAGCAACAATGAGGTACCATATCATACCAGAGACTGGAATACGTCCAAAAGAGCAAGTACAACTGGTGCTGGTGTGGATATGGGGAGAAAAGAGACTCTCATCCATTGTTGGTGGGAATGTTCATGTTGTCCACCAGAGAGAGTCCCACGAAAGTGGATCCCACCAAAGAGGAGACCCATCAAAGAGGAGAAAGTACTTCAAATCAGTCCTCTCATACATACAAAAGTAATATCAACATCAGGGATGCTCCTATCAACAAAGATCAGCTGAACAGGTTCTAGATAGTAGAAGAGTGTAGAAGGGTTGTGTCACACTCTACTACAGGTCTAAACAAATGATTATGCCAAGGACTAATCCCTTCTTCTGATATTATCTCTTACGTAAAACACTGGAGAGAAGGAGCTGGTATAAGATAATGCATCTTACTTTCATGGGCTTCATGTAATCTGTATGATACCCACAAGGTTCTTCTTATTTACTATCTGCACCAGGGTGATTCTGAGTATCTCAATCTCTGTGTACTGAAAGGGTCACATTCGCCTGCTTGAGGGAAAACTAGCATGATCTTTCATATAATCTTAAATGTTAGTCCCAATGTAGCCAGGGTGGTAGTCTCCTGGTAAATTATAACTGTCCCACTCCACAACCAGTGGGTATAAAGAGGAACTGTGTCCAATCTAGATAATATAGAAGTCTTATAAATCAGAAGTTACTAGTTTAGAGTCAAGGTGACTTCTGTAGCTGCCACACCCTCCATCAGTGTTTACACTGAAGAGATATCTCATAGTTTGAACCCTGGCTTAATAATGAAAATAGAGTTAGCTGTGAGTGCATAAAGCAGCAAAGCTCCCAAGCTAGTAAGGCCGGTCAACCAACAACAATAAACAGAATCTGGAAACAACCAGAGTGCCCCAGAGCTGATGATTGGATAAAGAAACTTTGATACATCTACACAATGGAATACTATGCAGTTGTTAAGAAAAATAAAGTTATGAAATTTGCCTATAAATGGATAGACATGGAGAGGATCATAATGAGTGAAATTAGCCAGAAGGAAAAAAGACACATATAGAGTGATTGCATTTATTTGCGTGATATATAAAATATATAGTGTGTTAAAAAAATCCAAGGTCAGACAAGACATGGATCAGAAGGTCTTGTAAATAGGTGGAATCTACCACAAGCATGTGGGAGTCAGAGGAAAGGTAAGACAGAGAAAAAAACATTGTGCTAATAATTGTTGAAAATGATAATACCAGCATAGAACTAAGCATTGAATATAGGCAAAGGTTACACATGATAACCTCTAAATGTATGTATTGCAATCCACTATGTATAAAGGAATAAGAGAAGCAAAGAGAGAGAGAGAGAGAGAGAGAGAGAGCAAGGGACAAAGAAGGAGACAGAGACAGAGAAAAGAAAAAGGAAAGATATAAAGAACTTGCTTGATATCTTATATCTTTATACCCTTCATATCTTACCTTGATATAAAGGAAAGATATAAAGAATTTATTTATAAAGATTAAAAGAAATTAATAAAAATATAAAGATATAGAGAACTTTTATATAAAGAACTTTTATATAAAAGTTCTCTATATCTTTATATTTTATTAATTAAAATTAATATTTTATTAAAATTTTTATTAATATAAAAGTATTAACTTTTATGTAATAATATTTTTATTATATAAAAGTTCTTTATATAAAGAACTTTATATCTTTATATAAATATATAAAGAAAGGAAAGATATATAAGAACATAGAGGCAGGCTGGGGGAGGGGGAAGAGGGGAGGGAATTGGGGACATTGGTAGTGGGAAATAGGCATGGTGGAGGGAAGGGTAATGAAACACTTAATCACTGAAACCCAAATATGAACACTGTTGTAGCTGTATATCTCATAGTGGTATAATATTTTTTTTTCTTTTTGGGTTACACCCAGAGACATGAAGGGGTTACTCCTAGCTCTTTACTCAGGAATTACTCATGGTGGTGCTCAGGTACCAAGTGGAATGCCAGGGATCGAACCCAGGTCGGCCACATGAAAGGCAAATGCCCTACCCACTGTGCTATGGCTCCAACCCCACAGTGGTATAAAAAATATTTTTTTATAAAACTTACACTTAACAGTAAAGCCAGTAAATTCCCCCTGGGTTGGCTGTTGAGAATATAAAAATATATCCCTTATTTTGTCTTTTCTTTCAAAACTGAGCTCAAAGCTCCTCACTTGGCACTCAAGGGTCACCATAGTTTTTTTTCCACTCAGAATACATTTTGCACATTGGGTTTTTGGTTAAACATATAATAAAGATAAATGTTACTTCGTCCAAAGTCAATTAATTGATCCCTCAAAGGGGTAATATCAAAAAAGTTTCTAGAGAAAAGAAAATGCTTAAATTGCTATAAGTATATTTTTTAAAGATAGTTTTCTAGGTTTTCCCCAAAGACTGTTAAATTTTCAAATCTCTTTATTGGTTTAGGTATGAAAATATGTTGATTTATTAACTGTTTCCAGTAAAATTAATATTGATAGAAATAATGTTTAGATCACTTGCATCACTTGTATTACTTGTCTTCCAGGTGTTCATTGATTTGCTCAAGCGGGCACCCAGTAACATCTCCATTTGCCCTGTCACATGCTAGTGTAGCCCAAGGGCAGCTGCTTGCTCCAGGAACATGAAGAGCCTCAAACCATTTCTTCAGGTCATGGGAATGATGTCTATAATTGCTATTGGTTTTTGGCATATCAAATATGACACAGGTAGTTTACCAAGTTCTGCCGTGCAGGTGATGTACTCTTGTAGTAGCCTCTCATCTCGTGCATGTATTTATGAATAGGAAAAGATCAGCTTTTCTGCTGGGTGGAGCTCTGTGGAGTCCAGAGGTTGAAAATGGCAGTGCTCATGGTATGGGGGGTTCCTCTGGCTTCTTGTGAGGTTCTACTGGGATGGTGGGCCAGGGCTAACCTTCTTTCCCTCCTGGATACCTCATGATCAGCTAGGCAAAGGGAGAGCTGATAGCAGCTTTTCCAATGTTTCTGAGTCTCTGGATCTGGCATACCTGGGCTTGAATAGATGGCTATAGGGTGGGACTCTATATGTTTAGATAACAAAATTATTAATTCCTAATACATAAATACTAGTATGCAATGAAATGATTAATTGATACATCTCTGTAAGTATAATTCTATTTCTTTTCAAAGAAATCGGTTCTACATTTTGTCACTATTTACACATTCTGCATCTCTATACTTAATGGTAATTATTTACTTCTGTAATATTAACTCAGTTGAGTGTCTCATAATGATCCATGAGTGCGCAATTTAAAATTAAGGGTTTTCCACAAATTCCATCTCTTAATCTTTCTAGCAGCCTACTGAATTAGAAACCAATATTATATAAACTTCATTAAGAGAGTATGTTTCAGGCCGGAGCCACAGTACCATGGGTAGGGCATTTACATTGCACATGGATGACCCAGATTCAATCCCCAGCATCCCATATGGTCCTGTGAGCACCGGGAAGTGTGATTCCTGAGAAAACAGCCAGGTGTGACCCCTGAGTATCTCTGGGTGTGACCCAAAAAGAAAAAAAAAGAAAGCATGTTAATATGCATAGAAATATTATTTGACATCTAATATTCTAGGGAATACTTTACAAAATATAATGCATTTCAAAGTTTGTTTTTTGCAGAACACTGCTTTAAATTTATTGTTTATTAATGTGGATCATAACTACTAGCATGAGATTAATTCAAGGGAAGTATGACCTTTTTTAAAAATATATATTAGTCATTATTTCAACAAAAGACATGCCAATGATTTCTTATTCCAGATTTTGCAGTCAAGGCAACAATAGATGAAAACACACCCATAACTTGGAAATATAGTGCAAATTAGCTCATATGGTATCCTCATATCATACCTGTTAAAATATAGCATAGGAAGTGAAATACACTATTCTGAGGCAGTTTTGACTTCATAATGGTTGTTCTCCAAAACATTTTTTCTTTATTTTGACTGTCATCACCAAAAGCTCTATCATTGAAGGAAACCCCTCCTTTGGGGAGTTTTTATGTAAGAGAAGCCATTCCACAATCATGTACAGTAGTTTATAATGTTTGTTTTTTCATTCATTTTAAGTATGCTTTTTGCTTCTGTATACATGGAAACTAAGTTTGAGAATAAAAATGTTTTTTCAAAAACTTTCTCCCAATAAAAATGCATTTTTCCTTTATCAAGTTATCATCTTTATGTAAATTTGAATGACATAAAAGTACTTATTTTGTTCTATTATCAAATATCGTAAAGTGAAGCTATATTTTCACACTTGAATGTTTCTCAGAGAACAACATGCAAGCCGAATGGACAATAAAGTGCCGCAAATCATCTTCATTTAAATCAGTAGATGGGGAAGGGCCCCAGTGGCAATCGGATTCTTAGGAAGTAGTAAAATTAATAGCCTAAAGCTGCAAAGCTCTCTTCTGAGCTCTGGACTCTGATAAGACATCATGTGACAGCAGCAAAAACCCAGAGAAGGCCTGAACACCCTCCAAGAGAAATTCCAGCAGGAACAAGGAAAGGAATTTCATAGAGGTCCATAGAACACTGCCAAACACTGCCACTCCCATTGCTAGGTGGTTCCCTAGGCAACCACCTAGCAATGGACTCTTACCTACTAGCAGTCTCCTTTGGGGCTGCTTCAGAAAATCCTATAGAAACCAACTTCAACAAAGGAAGTGTGTGCACATGCTGCCCCATCCCATGTGTTGATGTGTCCAGTTGGCCCAACACTTACATTGCACAAGCACATTTCTTGCCCACATCTCCACTCTTGAGGTATGTAGTGGAGCTCTTTCCATCTTTGGAGAAGCCGTGTTCTCAATTGAGCATGGTCCTCTTTCTCCCCCTTTCTCCCACCTTCCTCAAAAGCTCAATTTATCTACCTCAAAACCACTATTTATCTACTCCTGAAATTCTTTTCTGTGGAAAAGACAAGGCCTGTAAGTTCAGGCCTTCAACTAACTTTCTTGTCCTGCTCCCTTGTGTGTGTCTCACCCCATCCAAATTAGTTATTTGTTTAGTAGAAATATTCTTAAATTAATATATTTTATCGAAATTGAAAATTTGACTATTTTATTTTATTTTATTATTATTTTTTTTTTTGCTTTTTGGGTCACACCCGGCAATGCTCAGGGGTTACTCCTGGCACTCAGGAATCACTCCTGGCATTGCTCAGGGGACCATATGGGATGCCGGGGATCGAACCCGGGCCGGCATGGGCCGGCAGCGTGCAAGGCAAACGCCCTACCCGCTGGGCTATCGCTCCGGCCCCTTGACTATTTTAATAATAATAGCAGAACCAACTTATGGATTTTCATTAAATGATCTCAGAAATAATTTAGCTATTTTATCCTGCTATAGTTTATATGTATAATGCAGTGCTCTATAGTCTGTCTTCAAATAGTTTTGCTTTTGTTTGTTTGATTAGTTATTTTTGTTATAGTTGTTTATTTTTGGATCACAAGCAATGGTGATTAGGGCTTGTGGCACTGTGTTCAGCGATTATTTCAGGCGAATTTAGGGAATCATTTTTTGGTGTCACAGATCACACTTAGTTCAAACAGGCACCAAGCAAGTGTTCTACTGAGTGCACGGTATATCTAACCCTTAGAAGAGAAATATACTGGAAAGAGACAAAACATTTGTTTACTTTCCTACCCAATGATGTTATATCTCCTGCCCCTCGTGGTGCTGCAGGTGTGGCTGCAGTGCCCTGCTGCATCAGAAGGTGGCAGACAGGAGATGAACTTGTCTACACCCTCAGGTCTCTGCCCTTTGGGCCTGGGAGGTTGATGGTCTGACAGAGTGAAAGATTGGGCCCACTGGGATGAACCCAGAGCCACGGGAGAGCCTGGCAAGCTACACGTGGTGTATTCCATATGCCAAAAACAGTAACAATAATGGACCTCATTCCCAATGAATGGAGAGGTTACTGGTGCCTGCTGGAGCAAATCAATGAACAATGGGAAGACAAGTGACTAGTGAATTGATATCAAAGTATTATTTGGTTCAAAGATTTACATTCCATTATAAACCTTTTACTATGTAGAAGGAAGTATTCCATCACACAGTGGGCCTGGTATCTCTAATCTAAATTAATTATAGAAACATTCAGTTCTAGTTACAGTAATTTGCTTTTCATTGCACATAACATATAAATGGAAAGATAGCATTAATTCATATTTCAAAGTAATTTTAATGCTGTTTTTGATGAACTGAATGATGACTAGCAAAAAGGGGTTTATTTATAACTGTACCATGTAAAAGTCAGCAGCTTGTCATCAAAATTAGTTTAAAATCATGTTTCTGAGAATACATTGCAATTTAAAGGTCACAGAATATATGGATTTTTAAAGGTCTTTTACACGCAATATTTTGCCATGACTTATAATCATGTATCTTTGGGAACGTTTCTTCTGATAACTGCTATCCAGGCCAGGTGTATCTTTCATATGACTGAATTTTGTGCTCTATAAGTGAAGGAAGACTTTTCATTTTTGATTCAATTTTAAGGAAACTATCCTTAAACTTCAACTTGGAAATTTGGGAATTATATGTACTCCTCTCTCCCCAGCTGCTAGAATCTAATGAATATTCTATATTAATTAAACTTGATATATAACATAGCTTATGTATTAAGATACATATAACAAATAAGCATCCATTTAAATGTGTCAACTCTGTCCTTTATAAAAAATGTTCATTTGATTAGAGAAAGAAGTATTCAATATAAAATAAAATTAAGGTATTTTAAGGAGTAAATTTCATAACTTTTATAGGTAAAACTACTACAACTATTACTCTGATTCAAAATTCCTAAATTTCTTATTTTTATGACATATTCAATCTTTTAAATTTCCACTTCTGGCTCTATGATACAGAAGAGTAGAAAAACTAATGTCCTTTAAATGGAAGGTCTCTGTCTAATGGACTTAAAAGACAAATGCATAGTAATGTGGCTGGCAAGCATTATGTTACAATGATTTTATTGCGTTAATGGAGTTTAGTGTTGATATGAGATAGACGCTTTACACGCTGCAGGTAGCATGTTCTTTACATGTATTAAATTACTGAAACAAAGATATATTTAATTTAAAAATGTTATTAATGTACAGTCACATTATTCAAGAAGTAACAGTAGTTTAACATAACTCCGTTAAAGTGTTTAGAGGACAGAGAGATAGTAGAATGTTTAAAAATGCTTCTTTGACACCTCATAAAGTGATCCAAGCACTGCCAAGCGTGATCCCTGAGCACTGCAGGTTGTGACCCCCAACCAACAAGAACAAAAAGTGTATTTTAGAATATACAATCTAAAAACTTGTCAGTGATAAGGGGTTTTAACACTAATAAGCTGGGCTTTGGTTTATGTGGCACTGATTTCCTCACCATAGTCAACCTCTCTTTAACCTACATATACACTCACTCTGCACAACACTCTCTTATTTAATTCACATTTTCTAAAAAATAATTTAGCTCATTAAAATACCAACATTTCAAAACCAAACAAAAAGTCAAAAAGCCCTGAAACTTTAATTTTTAACTGCTTATAATAAAATTTAATCTTGCTTATCTGAAGGTTCTCTTCAAGTTACTATGGATATGCAAAAGTGTTACTAATAAGTAATTATTCCCATATTAATCTCTTTATCACTTGTACCATGTGAAGGTCTCATCATTTAGGCTTTTTAAATCACTAGTTATATAATAAATACATATATGACATGGAACTTCACAGAAAAACTGCCTTATCAATAAATAGTTAAATGTGGTGAGTGGTAGTAGAGTAATAGGGTCCTTGCCTTGAAGGCAGCAGACCTAGGTTTGATCCATCACACCCAATATAATCCACAAGTTCACCAGGAATGATTGCTGAGCACAGAGGCAGGAGGAGCCCTAAGCACAGCCATGTGTTGCCCCAATCCCAAAACAAACAAACAAACAAATAAATAAGATAACAAAATCTATTTATAATATTTTAAGTGTTTATGCAACATATGTTATTTTGTTCAATAGATTTGATCCTATTATTCACAATGTTCTAAGATGAAATGAGATTACTTTCCTTATTTAAGAGCTCTGGTACATATGGAAGACTGAAAGTGTCAATATAGTTTTTTTGTATCTTCTTTAGATGCATATTAACTATCTAATGCAAAATTCACTTTCACATAAAATATAAACTATTACTAGCTTCAATACATACGCCTATTTGTAGTTTTATCTATTTTCTCCTCAGCAACATTCTCAAAAATAAGTACTCTGCATTTTCTATAAATATTTCTGTTCAGACCCAAACCTTACTATCTCATTCATTCTGCCTCGATTGGCCCCCAAAATCTTACAGTCTTTATTAAGGCTCAGCATCAATATCCCAGATTTATATTCTATAAATATGTTATGATGTTCCTCATTTCTCTACCATACTTGTCACTTGATCACTTGATCACTTGAATCCCATTATTCATCGATTTGCTCGAGCGGGCGCCAGCAACATTTCCATTGGACCCTATCACGTGCCAATGTAGCCCAATGGCATCTGGTTGATTCAGGAATATGAAGAGCCTCAAACCATTCCTTCAGGGTCTTAACAAGGAAGTCTGACCATCCTGTAGGTGGGCAGCCACATGATCTTTTGACATCCCACGGGATCCAGTAGATCACAGCTCTAGTCCAGTGGTAGTCTCCAAATCGCATCAACACAATATTTTAATACTTTTATCATAATTACTTTGTCTAGTAAAGTGAAAATTTTCTGTACAATATAAAATTCAAAATATAACAATAGCTGACGAGGATGTAGAAAAAACTGTACACCACAAAATATAAAAATATTACAGAACTATAGGAAATAGTAGGGAGCTTCTTTATAGAGAAATTCCAGTGTCATTCAGTGGTGCCTCTTGGACAAATACATTAATAAAAGTTTATGATTTGGAGCATGAAGAAGATAAGTATACAGTTGTTTAAATTGTGTGAAAAGTGAAATAAGGGGAAACATAGTTCAGAGGGGTAATGTACACATGGCCTTTACCCTGGCTGCCAAGTTCATCCCTGGCACTAACCATATGGATCACAAAGTTTGTGGGAATCATCCCTGAGCACAGAGTTAATGCCAAGCCCCAACCACTGCTGAATATGCTTACACACACACACACACACACACACACACACACACACACACACACACACACACACACCAATGTCCCTATTCTCCTTCTAAGAGCTCTGAAGCTCATGTTCTCTTTTGAACACTCACTCCTCTTTTTCTCTTTCTTCATGTCTTTCTAAGTCAACTACATTCAGTTAAAAAAAAACTGAATTAAAAATCAAAATGCTTTCTTCCGTTTGGCTCTGAAGTATCTGATGCCAAGAGTCCATGCACAATCACTTCAATCACACTTAGGAAAAATCAGAGCAGCTATAACGACTGGTGCAAAATATCTAGCTAAACAAAAATGATGTACTCTTAATTTGCATCTCCGTGGCGTACCTCCAATTTTACTGTCTAAAGATAATTGTTGGGTTCTGAGCTGCTAGTCTTAGGGTCCAGCACTTCCCCGTAAGGGTCCATCTTGCTTATTTGGAAGCTCGGAACTGGAGCAATAGTACAATAAGTACCATGCATGCTTGCTTCGCAGAGCTGACCTGGAATCAATTCCTGAAGCCCCATTTGGTCTCCACATCGCCCCACCCCTCCCCCCTCCCCGCAATCTTCCCCCAAAAAGAAAAAAAGCTTTAGCAAAAGTAATAGCTTCAGAAATTTAAATCACCCTTAAATAAATATTTGTTTTTTTTCTCATGGAAATTGTTGGGCTCTGAGCAAGCGCTAGCCTTAGGGTTCAGCACTTTCCCACCACAAGACCCTAAGGGCAGGACCCAGAAATGGGTCCTGGTACACCCAAAACATCTGTGCTTATCCAAGCTAAGGTGAGGCAGAATGTGCCTGGACTTCTGACCTCTGGCCACAGTAATATGTAAATCACTGGTTGTTACCTTGCAAATGTGACCTTGCAAATGCTAAATCTGTAATTGTTATCTGTTGTAAAGGCACAGGAGCCTGCCTGCAGATGCCATGTGATTTGTGCTTGTACCCCTCCACCCAAATATTGTATAAAAGGCTTAAACTGTGCTCAGTAAAACAAGTACTGCTATCCAGAACTCGCCTCTGCATGGATGTCTTTCTTTCTTTCCTTTCTCAGCAGCGGCAAGGCAGCATTTCTCCAAGTCCATCCCTCTACTTTTTCACAGGGATGATAGTTCAGCAAGAACTAGGTCTCCCTCATTTGTTCCTGGGGCTGCTGGCCAGGGCCCCTGACAATAATTACCTTTGGGGTTCAAATTGTGTTTTCTGTTATTCAGCAAAACTATTAGCATTTAGCATATGCCAATAAAAGCCAAATGCTTTGTTAGTTAAAATAATCATTTAACAAAATTTTAGTATGCCACTGTGAGATAATCAATTACAAAGCTGTTCATGATTGGGATTCTGTCATACAGTGGTCCAGCGCCCATCTCTACATCAGTGCACCATCCCCAACACCAATGTCCCAGATTCCCTCCACATCTCCCAAAGTGCCTCTATGACAGGCACTTTTCTTCTTTCTTCTTTTTTTTTGTCACACCCAGCAATGCTCAGGGGTTACTCCTGGCACTGCACTCAGGAATTACACCTTAGTGCTCAGGTGCCCGTATGGGATTACTGGTATCGAATCCTGGTCAGCCGCCTGCTATGCAAATACCCTACCCACTATGCTATTACTACAGTTGTTTCCTCCTCCTTCTCCTCCTCCTCTATCTCCTCTTCCTCTTCTTCCTCTTTCTCCTCCTCCTCTTCCTCATCTTCCTCTTCTTCCTCCTTTCTCCTCTCCTCCTCCTCCTCCTCTTCCTCCTCCTCCTCTTCTTCTCCTCCTTCTCCTCCTTCTCCTCCTCCTCTTCCTCCTCCTCTTCCTCCTCCTATGTCTTCTTCTTCTTCTTCTTCTTCTTCTTCTTCTTCTTCTTCTTCTTCTTCTTCTTCTTCTTCTTCTTCTTCTTCTTCTTCTTCTTCTTCTTCTTCTTCTTCTCTTCTTCTTCTTCTCTTCCTCTCTCCTCATTCTCCTTCTTCTCCTCCTTCTCCTTCTCCACCTTCTCCTCCACATTCTCCTCCTCCTTCTCCTTCTCCACCTTCTTCTCCACATTCTTCACCTCCTTCTTTTCCTTCTCCACCTTCTTCTCCACATTTTCCTCCTCCTCCTCCTCCTCCTCCTCCTCCTCCACAATCTTACTGACTTTTACATGGCATAGTTACAAATAAACTCCTTTGACTAAACATCATTCAGTTCATCAAAAACACCATTAAAATTACTGTAAAATATGAATTAATGCTATGCTTTAATTTATATGCTATTTGTGATAACCAGCAAAAACACTGTAACTAGAACTGAATGTTTCTATAATTAATTTAGATTTAAGATACCAGCCCACTGTGTAATGGAATATACTCTTCAACATAGTAAAGGTTTGTAATGAAATATTAATCCCTGAACCAAATAATACTTTGATATCAATTCATTTGGTAGCAAAGTAAAAAAACGTTTGTCTCTTTCCAGTATATTTCTCTTTCTAAGGGTTAGATATAGTGTGTGCTCAGTAGGACACTTTCTTTACACCTGCTTGACCTAAGTGTGATCCATGACACCTAATAGAGTTCTGAAATCCACCTGGAATATCGCTGAACACAGTGCCACAGCCCTAATCACCACTGATTGTGATCCAAAAATAAACAACTATAACAAATAGAACTAATCAAACAAAAGCAAAACTATTTGAAGACAGAATATAGAGCCTGGCATTATAAATGCAAACAATAGCAGAACAAAATAGCTAAATTATTTCTGAAATCACTCAAAAATCCATCTGTTGGTTCTGCTATTATTATTGAAATAGTCAAACTTTTAATATATTAATTGAATAATATTTCTTCTAAGCCAAATAACTGATTTGGATTTTGTGGGGACACACGGGAACTTAAGGTACATTTTCAATTGTGTGTTTGGGAGTTGCTCCCAGCAAAGCGAGGCCTAATTACAAATATTTTTAGGGTCAATACATTTAAATAAATATATATGATCAATATACAGGATTTTATGTGCATTTACTGATATTTATATATATATATATCATATATTAGAATGATCTGAACACAAATAATTCTGTCTTTAAAAATCTAGCATTGGAATAACATGGTTTGTTTTTATTGCCCACATCATTACATACTTTGTATGAACATACAGTGTAAGTCTACAGCATCCAATACTTTTATTCAATTTTATTGTGTATGTAGGGGTGAAGGGGAGTGTTGTTTAAAACCAGGTCCTCATACATGCAAGATACACACTCTATTACTCTTCCTGAACTACTTTCTTAATTTCTGCTTATTTTAATTCATTTTTCTTTAGGCCACACCCTTCAGTGCTCTAGAATTTCTTCTTGTACTGTGACAGTAAAAACACCTGCCAGTGTCTAGAAAATACTTGTGTAGTGCAGAAACAGAACCTTGATTATCCAAATGTAGGCAAGTACCTTATTATCGGCAATACTACCTCTCTACTGCACCATCTTGATATCTTTTTTGTTTCCTCTTTTTTTTTTGTTTGCATTTTGGAGAAGGTGCTACACTCACATGCTCTGGTATGTTTCTGACGTGATGCTCAGAGACGAGCCCTGAAAGTTCTTTCAACTGGATCATATGCTGTTTAAGGATTTAATCAGGGTCAACCCATGCAAGGTAAGCTCTTCTTTCAAGTCCCATGCCTATCTCAATCTTTAGTTTGTTTGTTCTCAGACCATACACAGCTTGCTAAGGGGGTTATTCTTGGCTCTGTGCTCAGGGAGAGCACTCCTGGCAGTGCTCAAGAGGGATGCTAGAAGCCAAACCTCCATCAGACTCTCTCTCTGATCCATCTCTCTTAAGAAAGTCCTCATAAAGATCATCATAAAGAAAAAGCAAACACACCTAACAGAGCAAACATAAAATATATTACCAGCCAGCCCTTAGTATATGTTTAGCAGCAAAAATAAATCCCAGATTCTATTATATTTTCATTTTATGATTTCAAGAAAAATAACCCGATTTAGATTCTTGTGCTATTGTTTTTTAAGACTATTTATGTATTCAGTATTTTCATCCAAAGCCTCTGACATTCAAAATTGCTCTCTGACTTGAAATCTCACTTTTATATTTTCCTCTAATCACTACATACACCTTATTCTTCACTTCAAAAAGCTGAGATTCTCAATATTCTGGAAAAAAAAAACACCTGAACTGAACTAAATAGAATTTAGAGCAAATTGGTTATAAAAAATAAATTACTTTTTCTAATTACAAAGAAATATTATTTGTATTACTACATGGAATCTAGTTATCAAGGTTTTCATGGTAGTGAAATGGACAATCAATCAGCATTACTTCCTCTCACAAAAATCGCAATGAGTTATGATGACCTGGAATTCTAAGACATTTATAGACATTGGTATATTTTTATAGTTTTATAAGACACAATATAAAATATAAAAATTCATTTCACATGTTTGAGACCTCCAATCTGTTTAGGTTTTCTTTTAGAGTCTCATTAAATATTTGCAGTAGGTTAGATGCAGAGTGTCTCCTGTGTCATGACAGATGGTAGATACCTGGAAAGTGTTTTATAAGTGACAACCCTAACTGGGAAGAACACTTTAAATATTCCTGCATAACAAAATCGGTATTGTCAGCTCACTTAATCCCTATCTGCTATCTCAAGTGTGTGAAATTAATACAGGCTTCTCCACTTATTGCTGTTAAAGAGATAAGTATAGTTGATTTCAGATATATTTTGATCAATGCTATAATTAAATTGCTCATATATGAAAACCGATATTTCACTGAAAATGGAAATGGGCAGCAATGACAACATAAAAGTAACACATCACATTCAAGTAGCCATTATGTTTCCTGATGAACATATAATATGCTGATATCGACTATCTGCTCTACTTCTCATTGGCAATTCTTTTTACCCTGATTAATTAGGGAGAATATTTAGAAATCACATTTCCTCATAAATTATGTTCCTTTTTTCCAACAAGGAGCTGGATGGAGCATATGCTGTTTAGTAGGAAAAGTGCTCAAGGGAAAATAAGAGAACCATAACAGGGAATGGGAGATCAATAAACAGCAATTCCCGAAAATTAAATAACTCTGGATGGACGATTCAAAAAACAGTGAGAAAAGTAACAAGAGGTTTTGACAGGTTTAGCCTGTTTGTATCATTATTTTTCTTTCCTAAAAGTTTATTAGAGTTAAATTTAGCCCAATATACATAGTCAACAACAATAAATACAATAAATGGTATTAACAAAAAAGGTATTCCTCTCTGAGGGAATAAGCATATATTTCCTTTTTACTTTAGAGGGAGGGAAACATCCCTTCAAAGACACAGATCAGATAAAACAACTCTTTCAGAACACAAAAATGTAATGAGTAAGAGCTTATTAAAACATCCTTTTTAGTAAATGTGAAGCAAAATCATTTTTCTTGAAAGAAATCTACTTAGAGAAGTATGAAAGGAAAAAAGTGAGAAATAAAATGTGCAAGAAGGCACATGGGCTTCTCAGGTTGGAAAGAGTAGGGAATGGCATTTTGGAAAAGTTTATAAACAATTTCTCCACATTGCACACAGAAAGTTAAGCTGGAGTGTTCACAGGGAATGCCTCCTGCTCTTAATGGTCCTTTATATGTGTATCAAGAACTTCAGATCTCCCCTAGCTGTTCTATAGAGTGTTTTGATTAATGTAACTTGGAAACAACCTCTAGACTAGAGTCCTTACCAACTGGATCCCACAGGACACCAAAAGGTCCTGTGACCTTACGTGACCGCCCACCTACAAGTTGGTCAGATTTCTTCACCAAGACCCTGAATGAATGGTTTGAGGCTCTTCTTATTCCTGGAGCAACCAGATGTCATTGGGCTATACTGGCACGGGATAGGATCAAATGGAAAAGTTACTGACACCAGATCAAACAAATTAACAAATATCGGGATGTCAAGTGATCAAGTGATCAAGGTTTGGTTTCTCCATTTCTAAAGAGCTCAAAATTTGCAACTGGGAGCCAGAGCGATAGCCCAGCGGGTAGGGCGTTTGCCTTGCACGGCCGACCTGTGCCTGCCCAGGTTCCATCCCTGGCATCCCATATGGTCCCTCAAGCACCGCCAGGAGTCATTCCTGAGCACAGAGCTGGGAGTAACCCCTGAGAAAAAAGAAAAAAAAGAAAAGAAATTTGCAACTGAAAAGGATGTGGTTTTTGTGATATGGAGCTAATTCAGGATTGACTCTTTTTTTTTCCAGTTAGTACAGATTCATGGTATTCATGAGTCTGTGGTTTTATTATGTAAGTTATTGCACTACTAGTGGACAAAATGTAAGGTTTTCTATGTTATATATCTCTGAAAGAATTCTAGAGTCATTGAAAATTTGTCACAATAAAATATTAAGGACATTTCTACTCTAAAGAACTATCTGAAGTTTCCTAAATGAAAAACAAACATTTTAATAATGTGTTTTTAGAAATGAATACATTATAGATAATAAAAACTCTTCCCCAGTTAATTAAAATATCCGTTCCAAAGCTTCATTCTGACCCATAGATAAGGAATGTATCGCTTGGCTATTTAAAAAATCCATAGGAGGAATAGTTAATTGCTCATTTTTATTAAAATTAACATAATTATTTTAAATACTAATGATTTAAAGCTTTGATGAAACTCTGAAGTATAATTAAAATAAGCAGCAAGCTACCACAGGAATATTTTTTGCTGATTATTTCATCAGGAAATATCAGTAAGAATTATTTAAATATCTCCAAAAGATGACTTCACTTTATATCATAGTGTAGAAACAAGAAACAAAATTTAATCCACATTTTATAAACGTGAAATCTAGCTCAGGAATAAGATGTGCTTGAAGATAATAATTTTCAGAGATAAACTTTGGTGGTTTATTCTCCATTAGAAATTTAGAGAATTTTAATTTTTTTTGTGTGGTTTTGTAGCCAGTTGGCAATTGTGACTCATACTTATTGATGAGAGCTGTGTCTAAGTACACAAACTTGATGGAACACACAGCAATCATGCAGTTAGATATACTTCATCAACAGAAAAGATAAATGGTGATGGGAATTCTTTTTAGAATAGTTAAGCATGCTTGATAAACTAAACATTATTTTTATAACATGCATATACTAGTATATATGTTATATTGTAACATACTAGTCTATGCATAAAGTATATATACTATACTACAAAATATATATGATATATATACTAGTATATATACTTCAAATTATATATATACTTTTATTACTATATTTATTACTAAATATATATATTTTTTCTTTTTGTGTCACACTCACAGTGCTCGAGGGTTACTGCTGGCTTTGCACTCAGAAATTACTCAATTGGTGCTCAGGGACTCTATATAAGACGTTGGCACTCAAGCCTGAGTCAGCTGTGTGCAGAACAAATGCCCACCCTCTGTACTACTGCATTGGCCCATAAAAGTCGATACCTAATACTGGCAGGATGTTTAAAATACTGACATTTTTTGTAGACTTTTGCTCCCTTCTAGAGCTAGACAGCCAGTTATGAACTATCTAAAGAACTTGAATTCTGATTGCACAACTAG
>JAJIBD010005710.1:0-139250 GCA_021461705.1 Cryptotis parvus
GTTATGATACCAATATCCAAGGTCAGGCGAAACGTGGATCAGGAGGTCTTGTCAAAGGTAGAAATTACCACAAACTTGTGGGAACAGAGGTTAGGTAAGACAGAGAAGGGGAACAGTGTGCTAATAATTGTCAAAAGTCTATTACCACATAGAACTTAGCATTAAATACAGGCAAAAGATACACCTGATAACCTCTAAGTATATGTATTACAATCCATAATGTGTAAGAGAAGGAAGAGAGAAAGAGAGAGAGAGAGAAAAAAAGAGTAAGAGAGAAAAGAGATGGAGAACCTGCCACGGAGACAGGCTAGGGAGGTTGGAGGAATCGGGACATTGGTGGTGGGAAATGGGCACTGGTGGAGGGGATGAGTGCTGGAACACTGTATGGCCGAAACCCAAACATGAACATTTTTGTAATTGTTAAAATAAAATAAAATAAAATAAAAAAGTGAAACTTGAGGCTTTCAGTTCAAAGTTATTGCTCTTACATTCTCAGTGCTAGAAAGCAATTTCCACTGTAAATATTTATAAATCAATCTCATAAGAATCTAAGAATCAATTTTAAAGGGGATATTATTTTGAAAATAAGAAAGAGAAAAACACATAGGAGGATCAAAAGCAATCAAATGCATAAAGGAATAAAGGGAAATACTTAACAATAGCAAGCAGGAGTGTATTGACTTACATATCTTTACTATTTCCAAAACAACTGAAGGAACATTCGGGCCAAAATGCTGTCATAGAAGTAGAGAGATGTGGAAATGAAAAATAAAACAGAGCCTTCTTTTACGGTGGCTGACATGATTACTTAGGGTAACGGTTTCTTAAAAAACAGCTTCTATTTCTCAATGAGAACAGTGTGAGTCTCAGATCAGAATTCATCAATGCACACTTGAACAGTCATAAAATTTCTCAGATAGAAAGTAAAACAAAATGAGTAAGTGCTTAATTATGAAAAACATAAAATCAAGACACTGTCAGAAATACAGAGATGGAAATTCTCAAAAAATCAATATATGAATATGATTGTCAAAGAAAAGGTTCAAAGTTAAATTTGGGGGAGTATATAGGACTGAGAGAAGTGAAAAATGAAAGGCTACTTGAAAAGCTACTCAACTTCTCAAAACAGCACGCCCAGGGGACAACAGAACAGTCTAATCCCTGAGCATCATTGGGTGTGGCCCCAAAAACAAATAAGAAAATAAAAAGAAAGCAAAAGAAACCCTCAATTAAATCAGTCTTAAAGGATGCATCATATGAAATCAAGGAGCAAATGACAATTCCACAGGAAAAGAGTCAACGTTACACAAGGTGGATTAGAGAATACATGTGGATTTCCATTCAGAATAACTGAGAATACAGACTGAAAGAGGGGTGTGTGTGTATGTGTGTGTGTGCATGCCTGTGTGTGTGTGTCTGTGTGTGTCTGTGTCTGAACAGATAAGAAAACTGAGCTTATCATAAAAAAATGCTTCCTTACACAAGGTGTCACAATCCCAAGCCCCAGACATGAGTTCCGAGTCCTCTAACTGTTTCTCAGAACAGTCACCTTCACCATCAGTTAGTTAGATTGCAAGAATATGTATAACAGTCTCCGTTCTACAGCACATGAAAAAAATTATAAAACCTAAGGAGTAGGATTTCAAAATTAGGTAATCAAGATATTTTTGGTAAAAGACAAGAGTATTAACAATGCAAGTTTCCTGTAAAGCAGAAGTAGAAATAATTTACAAAACAAATGGCATAGAAACAATGTGGTTCTAGGGATGGAGAATATTTTAATATAACCCAATTCAGTGAAGCAAAATTAAAAAAAAATTATAAGGTACTAATTGGAGACTGATGAAATATGGGCTCATACAACATTGTAGTTATTGTAAGAACTAATAGAACAAGCCACACTAGGAAGCAAAAGGAAATAAATGAAATTAAAAAAGATTAGAGGCAACAGCAAACATGCACTCATTAGATCACAATTTCTTTGTAAATACATGGAAACACATACCCATTTTTCCACATCAACTTGCTGTAGAAAGAAAAAGCCAAAATAAATAACAGCAAACAAATAAATACCTAGCAACGTTTCAATTATTGTTCTTTAGGCAAACTGAAATCTGGTCCCTGCACCAAATTCTACTTGCAAGTCTAAAGGTTAAGAAACAGTGTTAAAAGAAATGATAATCCATTATATTAGAAAACACGTACAAATGTTTACCTGATTCTTAAACCTAAAAGGTCTCCTCTGAGGAATTCTTCCTCTAAATAGAAAGACTTATTCGATGAAAAATGTCAATTCAGAAATATATCACCTACTAATCTCTTATGAAAGTAAGAATATACCTCCCTTGCATTATTTAACATTTCACAGTATGGCAAAAGGTATTTGCTGCCAAATACTTAGAAATTATATCATAAATCATCTTTAAACCAATTTATGAATTACATAGATGAATATTACTCATAATCATGGTAGAACACTTCGAAAATAGACATAATTATAAACTATTTGCAAAACAAAAATATAAGAAATCCTTATGTCAACAAGGACCTAACTAAAATACATTAATTTTCATAGCATTCAATCAGAATAAAACTCTTCAACATTGAGAAACTCAATATCAAAGACAAGTATCTATCACACATATGATTAATGTTCTGAGAAACCGGGGTTTGGTTGCAACTTTACACACTTGTTTATAATTTTTTATCAAGAAAATTAATGAATGAGTTAAGAAAATAACCCTACTGAGGGAAATGAAATAGCTGAGAATTTTGATCTATTAATAAGCAAATTCTCAAAAACAAGTAAGCATAAAATACAATTATAGAGTGATTATTTTTCAAGTTTAAAAAATTATATAAAATATCACATCAGCCGTATAGGTGAAAGTACTTTTGCATCCTCTTTAAATACATTAGGTACTAATAACAGCATTCTATTTTTTGTAAATTTACATAGTACATCTATCAATTTTTTTTTGCTTTTTTTTGGCCACACCCAGCGATGCTCAGGGGTTTCTCCTGGCTCTGCACTCAGGAATTACTCCTGGTGGTGCTCGGGGACCATATGGGATGCCGGGATCAAATCCAGGCCGGCATGGGCCGGCCACGTGCAAGGCAAACGCCCTACCTGCTGGACTATCGCTCCGGCCCCAGTACATCTATCATTTTTGCATTTCAAAAACACATTTGTTATTTTTAAAAAAGTATTTTACTGTAGAGATAGACCTGGTTTTTACTATGTATTTTCAAGCTATTTAGCTGGTTTACACAGTTCATTTTCTCATTTTAAGAACGAATCTTTAAAAAAAATACAAAAATAAAAATAAAATAAAAAATGAATCTATTTGAGTGATGAGTCATTTCTCCAGATTCTAGGACAAAGAAAAAAAATTTAGCCATATTCAATATCTTGTGACAATCACTCACTGTCTTCTTCAAAAGAGGCAGAAACAGATTCTTACACTTATTTTCTTCAAAACGAAAAACTTTGAAATAAGACATGATTTGCTTTTAGTGTTTATCTGGGGCAAAAGATTTGTCATCATTTCTGTAATTTTAACAATTTGCAATGACATTTTATTATCTTATCATTTTTACTCTTAAATACAAAAAAGTCACAAATGCATAGACACAAAGATATTGTGGGCATTTACGAGGAGAAAGAGAATATTGTGCTAATATTAGTAATAGAAGCACTGTAAATGATCTCTATTACATAAGAGAAATCATTTCTTAAGTGGTGAGAACTATAACAATACTATAACAAACCAAATATCTCAGTACCCAAAGGAAGCCATAGCAGCAGCATATGCTGGGGAGGAATTGTCAGCTACACAAACACGCAAGACAAATGGTCCACAGAATTCAAAGACTCACTACAGTGCAATAAGGTTGTAATTATGCATAAGCGATATAGAGCGATTTCATGACACATCTCTTATTAATATTAACAAGAATCATTTAACTAAATGCCTTAAAAATAAAAGGAACAATGATTTACTGCAGGCTAATTAAGGAAAGGAAATAGAAAGTTCATAACAAACGTGCCAGATTTTAGATTTTATCCACAGCACATGTACATGTATTCCAATAAGTTATTATCCAATGGCATGAGATTAAAATAAAACACTGATTCTATTAATTGAGAGAAAATAAATATTATAGTATCAGTAGGAAATTACATTGAACGTTCTAACAGATTAAGACTGAAAAGGGGCTTTCACGTTCAACAAATTAAATAAATCTTCCGTTAAGGAACATAAACTATCACTTAGTCAAAAGAATACAAGAGTGATTAATTCTAAATTATACAAATGGTGGAATATTCATTATATTTTTAACATTTTCATATTAATTTTTAAATGAATTTATCACTTGTTAGCACAACTACTCTAAAACCTAAAATAATACAAATTAATCAATAATAAAAATTAATCTACTCTTTCTTCCTTACTGCTTTACTTTTTCTTGTGATTATGTTCTCCCTTTCTGCTTGAAGTGCTAGATTTCCTATTTACTAATTATCTCAATTTTGTTTGCTGGGAAATACTTTATTTCACCTTTTTTTTTTTTTTTTTTTTGCTTTTTAGGTCACACCCGGCAATGCTCAGGGGTTACTCCTGGCTTTGCACTCAGGAATCACTCCTGGCTGTGCTCGGGGGACCATATGGGATGCCGGGGATCGAACCCGGGCCAGCATAGGCCTGCCTCTTGCAAGGCAAACACCTTACCCTCTGGGCTATCACGCTGGCCCCTATTTCACCTTTCTGATGGCAAAGAAATCAGTATTTATTTATTATTTCCACATTAAAGCTATTATCTTTGCTTTTTGGCTTACATAATTTTATGGTATAGTAAAATGTCAGTGTTATTGTTGATTACTTTATTTTTCACAACACTTCTACCTGTCTGAATCTTTTTTTCTTTTCCTGGCTTTCAGCAGTTTTATCATGGTACACTGTTGCAGGACTCCTCTAAGAGCCTTCTCTACCTTAGAAAGATTTTTCAAGGCAGATCTTAGCTCAAGACATTAGCATATAAAAGGCCCTAGATGAGGTGCTGGGAGAGATTACCTGAGGGCATTTGACCCTCCCTGCTTTCCATAACAGTGGAAGGGAGGTCTGAGTTGCAGGATATAATACTAGCCTGCTTCCTCTCTCAGCTTCTTTTTGGGCCTCTCTTTTTTGTGAGCTCCGCACCCTTCTTGGGAGTCTTGTCTTTGTCTCCTCTTTTACAGGGCCTTTACACATGGTGGCTGCCATCTTGGCCTACACATGGCTGGGGTTCTAGCCGGGCTTTTCCTTTTGCTGATTTGTATGCCTGAACCTGTGATAAGTAAACCCTTTTAAAACTACATCAGATTCCTGAGTTTTCATCCATTCCTCGCAGGCTTCAGAAGGGAACTCGCTTCCCGGCACTGTTGGGGACTCTGGCGGAGCTTCCCGACAGTACACCAAGATAATTGCTTTCTGTGGCAAATCTTACTTAAGATTGTAGAGTTTTTTTGAATCTATGAATTAATGTATTTCATTAATTTGAAAAATTATGCATTCTAAGCATGCTAGTCACAGTTCATTCATTCAAAGAACAGATACATACATAAAACTATCAAAAAGGAGAAAAGTGATTGGCTTGATTTGTGCAAAACTCCTACTGGTGCCCGCTCAAGCAAATCAATGAACAACGAGAAGACAAGTGATACAAGCGATACAAGCATTGCTAGTCAGGAATTCACTATTAGCTCTCCAAATATTAATTGTCACAGCACAGAAATCCAATCACTTTCAAATGTATTTCTCTCTCTACATATATTTCTTATCTATCTATATGTATACTTCTCATTTAAGGAACAAAAATCAGTCTTTTGAGTTAGCTCCTGACTTTCTCTCTTTTTCTCTCTCTCTGTCTCTTTCTACATATCTATGTATATAAATATATATAAAATATATATCATATTTGTCCTAATTTTTTTGTATTTCTAGTGATCTTTAAATTTTATGGCAGATATTGTATATTAAATTTAATATGATAGTAAACAAATACATATTTTACATGTATATATAATATATATTTATATTTTTATACTAATCATTTTTTTTTGCTTTTTTTGGGTCACACCCCGGCAATGCTCAGGGTTACTCCTGGCTCTGCACTCAGGAATTACTCCTGGCGGTGCTCGGGGACCATATGGGATGCCGGGGATCGAACCCAGGCCAGCATGAGCCGGCTGCGTGCAAGGCAAACGCCCTACCGGTGGGCTATCGCCTGCAAGATTATCTAAAGTTAGTGGTTAAGTGATCACTTCGTTTCAGTTGGAGGAAATTTTAAAGTAAACTTCTCAGCTGTTTCTACCAAACTTACTTTTATTTCCCACACAGTTAAAGGTGCCCTAGTGGGGCACTTATGCAAAAAGGTAAGTCTTTTTTCTCTCTCCTTTTGGCAAGACCGTGTATACACAAGTTCTGAGTATCTGGAAGATCTAAGCTATAACATTTGTCTTTCCAAACTCCTGAGATTTCATAGACATTTTCAGATTTTCAACTCAATCTCTACCAATCTCAACTCAAGACAACTCAATATCTACCAATTTACTATTTTGTAGATGCCCTATGAGAAAAGAGGTAGACTATGGATTTCTCAACAGTGGCCATATGACCCACTATGGACCCCCAGGACATTCAAGGTGCCACAATGAAATCCACATAAA
The DNA here is from genome assembly GCA_021461705.1 of Cryptotis parvus. Classification (NCBI taxonomy): domain Eukaryota; kingdom Metazoa; phylum Chordata; class Mammalia; order Eulipotyphla; family Soricidae; genus Cryptotis; species Cryptotis parvus. Next base: position 6,710 of record JAJIBD010005710.1, read on the forward strand.
TAAGAAAGCTTGGTATTGGACCAGGATGCTAGTCAGTAGGACACAGAGACAGGATGTGTCAAATCCTGCCTTCCTGAAAAGTTCCCAAGGTCTTGAAGAGTTCCCTTGTATATTAAATCCTTAAAATATTTCCACGATTTTGCCAGGGTCTTTTTCTTTTTTTTCGCAGAATATCGATCTGATGCAAGTTAGATATAGATCTATCAATATTTTCTCTCTTTTTAAAAATATAATATTAAATAATTTAAAATAATTATTAAATTATTAATTAGATAATTTTAAATATTAAATAACTTTAATTTAATAGTAAATTAAAGCAAAAGGGCTTGAAAAATTACAGTACATTCCTTCTAGTACATGGTCCTGGTTCTAGTCCCTTCACCACACATGCATTACCAGAGATATCCCAGTGCAGAGAAGGAATAAGTCCTGAGCACTGCCGGATGCGGACCCCAAATAAGCAAACAAAAACAATTCCAAAAATTTCAACACTCACAATCAAAAAAACTATTGGTCCAAACAAGGATTTAAAAATAAGTGAAAATTACATGGGGCCTTGGGGTGTGGCCTATTTCTTCCCCCTACAATCAAAATATGTGTCACTTGTCTTCCCATTGTTCATCGATTTCCTGGAATGGGCACCAGTAACATCTCCACACATTCTGTCACAAGCAAGTGTAGCCCAAGGGCATCTGCTCACTCCAGGAACAGGAAGAGCCTCAAACCATTCCTTCAGGTCATGGGAATAAGGTCCATAATTGTTACTGGTTTTTTGGCATATCAAATGCAACAAGGGTAGCTTGCCAGGCTCTGCCAATCAAAATATGTGTATAATATTTAAACTCCAAGACATCTATCTACTGAGCAAGTATCCAAACTATTATTTAACAAGAAAATTTTCAAATCCACTTTTATATAATTTACTAAATGTATAAACCTACTTTTTATGCTTTACTGATATTTAGATGAATTTATTACATTTCAAAAAAGCGGAGAATTTAACTCTTGGTACTGCAAAAGGAAAGAAATAGCATTTATTGAGAACTTATGTTATTCTACTAACTTAGGTTTTGGTCCACACCCAGCTGTGCTCAGCAGCCATTCCTGGTTCTTTGGAATCAGATTAAAACCAGGTATGGCCACAATGAGCTAAGCACTGTATGTAAATCCTGCATTATCTCTTTAGTCCTAGGCTAACTTTTATATTTTTTTTTCTCTCACTTAACTATTCGTCTCATTACTGAACAAGGAAATTTTTTATTTTGGTTTTTTATTTGTTTGGGTCTCATACCCAGAATTGTTCAGGGTTATATCTTGTTCTGAACTCTGTAATCATTCATGGAAGATACAGGGTACCATATGGGATGCTAAGGGACAGACCCTGAGTGGGTCACATAAAAGATAAGCACTCTACCTACTGTACTATCACTCTGGCCCTGAACAAGGACTTTTTCTTATTGTTTCTATTAATTTTATTTGTATATAGAAATATGTAATGCATTACAAATAGCAGATTAAAGATTAACTAGACTTTAAACTGAAGAGTTTATCTACACGTTCCCAGGGAAAGGGAAGTAATTAAAAAATACTAAGTTTTAATCTAAAACAAAAAAGTGACATTAATGTCAGAGAAATTAAAAGCAGGAACAAAATCTTCTCATTTCTGTAATATTGAACATGACTTGTACTCTAAAATAGTGCAATCACAAAATCCTATAAAATCCTCCCAATAAGGAAGTTTTTCCTTACAGGAAAAATTTTAGAAAATTTTACTACAAATTGTGACCAGAGAGATAGTAGAAAATGTATGGGGGTTGCCTTGCATGCTGCTGACCTGGGTTCAATCCACAGCGTTACATATGGTCCTCCAAGTACTCCCAGGAATAAGTCCTGAGTGCAGAGCCAGGAGTAACCCCTGAGCATTGCCAGGTGTGACCCAAAGGCAAAAAAAAAAATTTTGTCACAAATTTATAACATTAATTAAGTCACAAAAAGTCCAGTAACTTAATGAAGTCCAATTTCATGGCTTTACACTGTTTTTTATTTGTTTGTTTTTAAATTAATCAGGCTGAACCCTCAGGTTTGGGGAATTTCTCAAATAATGAAACAAACATACACAGTTAAATAAATCTGGCAAACTCCCATTCTAAAGCATTTTGTTCAATTCAGGAGAGTTTTAGAATTTTCATTTGGAGGTAATTTTCTTCTTTTATGTAATAAAGATCTAAGATTCACTGAGTCCCAAATTATTACTATTTTAGAGAAGAAACAGTTCCTATAATACTATTTAAATTGCTTTCGAAATTTTCCAAAATATTCAAGAACTTATATACTCCCTGACATAAAATTACCAGTTTTGCCTTTCTCTAAGGCAGAAAGTTACATGACATTAAGCTTTAATGGAAGCAAATTCAAAAGATGGATTATTAGCAAATATTGTAGTAGCTCTCTTCCACAAAAGTTCTTATCAGAATCGCTAAATCCAACTAGTACTCAAATAAATTCACTTGGAGTATGAACATTTTGTAGAAGAGAAAAAAAATGAGGTTGACTAGTATTACTAAATGTTAAAACATTTCTAAATATAGTGATTAAAGGATGGCAGTATTGGTAAAATAGAGGACATTTGTGACGGAATAATTAGCTTAGAATAACACATCTGGGAATGTATGAATTTAATGCATGACTAACAGGAACTCTTAATTAGGAAAGGGAACCATCTGTCATGAATAACTATGGTATGACTGCTTAGCTAATAGGGAAAACCAAGTTAAATAGTAATCTTAAACTCTAGATGACTCTACTATGAATAACAATAAACTCAACTATATTCCAGAACTATTTACTATATAAAAGAGATGAGCACAAGAAAGGGCATAGGATAATTTTTACTAAAAATTGATTTTAACAAAACAATTTCATGTAACCCTTATCCCAGTTAGTAGTTTTGTGGATACCTGCAAAGTGATTCTGAAATTAATATGGAATAGCAAAAGATCCAGGCAGACCGACACAACACTGAATAATATAGTTGAAGAACTGACACTGATATCAAGACTTACTCTAAAGCTACAGTAATCAAGAAAGGCAGGACAGTGTGACATTATAAGAGAGTAAGCAAAAAAAAAGGCTAAAACAGAAAAGCGAGTTCATATATAGACCAACATAAACATGACTGACTTATTTTTTAACCAAGAGGCAAAGGGGAGGGTTTGAGGCTTCATGTTTGCTGCTTTGTGCTTTATTTGAAATTAAATTTTCTATTTTGGGGGGCCAGAGCAATAGCACAGCAGGTAGGGCATTTGCCTTGCACAAAGCTGACGTGGGTTCGAGTCCCTGGCATCCCCATATGGTCCCCCAAGCACCACCGGGAGTAAATCCTGAGTATAGAGCCAGGAATAACCCCTGATCATGGCCGGGTGTGACCCCAGAAAAGCTGGATGGAATGATGGCTGGCTGGCTGGATGGATGGATGGATGGATGGATGGACGGACGGACGGACGGACGGATGGATGGATGGATGGATGGATGGATGGATGGATGGATGGGTGGGTGGATGGGTGGGTGGATGGAGGGAGGGAGGGAGGCAGAGAGGGAGGAGGGAGGGAGGGATAAATCTCCCAACACGCCTGCCAGGTATTGCTCCCGCTTTCCACCCTAGCTTAAAAAATTAGATTAAATAAATAAATAAATTTTCTATTTTTCATTATTAATGGGGATGCTCACTTTTTTTTTTTTTTTTTTTTTTTTTTTTGCTTTTTTGGGTCACACCGGCGATGCTCAGGGGTTACTCCTGGCTCTGCACTCAGGAATTATTCCTGGCGGTGTTCGGGGGACCATATGGGATACCGGGGATCGAACCCTGGCAGGCACAGGCCGCCCGCCGTGCAAGGCAAACACCCTACCCGCTGGGCTATCGCTCCGGCCCCTCACTTTTTATTTTATTAAACCACTGTGCCATACAGTTAGAAGGCTGCTCATGACTGAGCTTCAGTCAATGTTCCAACATCCATCCCTCCACCAGTGCTCATTTCCCACAACGAATATGCAACTTTAGCTTCCTGCACCCCTGCCCATCTCTATGGAAGGCACTTTCCCTCTTTGTTTCTAAATACGATCATCTACTCATTCACCAAACAGTACTGGAACAAATAGTCTATATAATAAGGATTTTTTAAAAATCCATATATTTCTGAAAGCCAAAGAACCAGAAGAAATAGTACAGTGAGGAAGAAGTAGGCCTTACACGCAGCAAATTTCAGTCCCTGGCATCATATATGCTACCCCACCATACCCTGCCCTGCCAGGAGTGATTCCAAAACTAAGCAGTAAGGAGAAACCCCCAAAGCACAGACAGGATGCAAAAACCAAAACAATCAATCGATAAATAAAAAATGAAAAAAAGACCAAGTTCACATGACTCTCAAGTCCTTTACCAAAATCCAATAAACATGCATCACAAACTATACCATGTAAAATTGTAAAAGTCCTAAGTGGTAAGAGGAGAAAAACATATAGGTGACCTTTGCTTAGGCAATGCAAAGAGATGGATAGGTAAGGTTTAGGACAGTAAAACTGTTTATACGGCACCAAATTAACACAGTGTATGTACAACACTAGAGAAAACCCTGAAGTGGTACTCTGAGTCACAACTGTGTCAATATTGACTCATGAATCATTAACATGCATCACACTAATCTAAGAAATGAATAATAGAGGAATGGGTACAAGGAATTTTTTGCAAACTCCTTTCCAAAAAAATTTGATGACTTAAAATGGCTTATAAACAAAAGAGAAGAAAGGGATATTAAGAAATCGATTCCATTCACAATTGTGCCACAGAAAATCAAATACCTAGGAATCGAGCTTAACCAAGTGTGTAAAAGACCTATACAAAGAGAATTCCAAGACACTGCTTCAAGAAATAAAAGAGGACATGAGGAAATGGAGACACATTCCCTGCTCTTGGATGGGGAGAATTAACATTGTCAAGATGGTAATACTCCCTAGAGCTTTGTACAGATTCAATGCTGTCCCCATAAGGATACCCATGATATTCTTCAAAGAAATCAACCAAACACTCCTGAAATTTGTATGGAATAATAAACCCCCACGGATAGCTAAAGCAATCCTTGGGAAGAAGAAGATGGGAGGCATCACCTTTCCCAACCTTAAACTGTACTACAAAGCAGTAGTAATTAAAACAGTGTGGTATTGGAATAAAAACAGACATGTGGACCTATGGAATAGAGTTGAGTATCCTTACACCCACCCTCAAAGACATGATCAGTTAATCTTTGATAAAGGTACAAAGAGCCCTAACTGGAATAAGGAAAGCCTCTTCAACAAGTGGTGCTGGGAAAACTGGACAGCTACATGTAAAAAAAAATGAATTTGGACCTGTGTCTAACACCTTGCACAAAAATCAGATCAAAATGGATTAAAGATCTCAATATCAGACCTGAATCCATAAAGTACATTAAAGAAAATATAGGAATAACCCTCCACGACATTGAAGCTAAAGACATCTTCAAGGTGAAACACCATTAACAAAGCAACTAGAAGAAAAGATAAACATATGGGACTACATAAAACTAAAGAGCTTCTGCACCTCGAAAGAAACAGAGACCAAGATACAAAGACAATCCACAGAATGGGAAAGAATAGTCACCCAATACCCATCTGATAAGAGGTTAATATCCAGGCTATATCAGGCACTGGTAAGAAGAAAACAGCCAACCCCATTAAAAAATGGGGAGAAGAGATGAACAGAAACTTTGACAAAGAAGAAATTCTAATGGCCAAAAGGCATATGAAAAAATTCTCATCATCACTAATCATCAGAGAGATGCAAATCAAAACAACAATGAGATATCACCTCACACCACAGAGACTGGCCCATATTCAAAAGGGTAAAAGCAACAAGTGCTGGCGTGGATGCGGGGAAAAGGGGACTCTCATACATTGTTGGTGGGAATGTCAACTTGTACAGTCTTTCTGGAAAACAATATGGACATTCCTCCAAAGACTAGAAATTGAGCTCCCTTTTGACCCAGCCATATCACTCATGGGAATATACCCCAGGGAAGCCAAAACACACAGCGGAAACACCACCCACACTTTTATTTTCATAGCAGCACTCTTCACAATAGCTAGAACCTGGAAACAACCAGTATGCCTGAGAACTGATGACTGGATAAAGAAACTTTGGTACATCTACACAATGGAATACCATGCAACTGTTAGGAAAAATGAAGTTATAAAATTTGCCTATAAATGGATGGACACGGAAAGGATCATGTTGAGTGAAATTAGTCAGAAGGAAGAGAGAGAGATATAGAATGACTGCATTTATTTGCATGACATATATATACATACACACACACACACACACACATACATATTATGATACCAAAATCCAATGTCAGGTGAAATGTGGATCAGGTCTTATCAAAAGTGGAAATTACCACAAACGTGTGGGAGTCAGAGGTTAGGTAAGACAGAGAAGGGAACATGTGCGAATAAATGTCAAAAGGACTAATACCAACCTAGAACTGAGCATTAAATACAGGCAAAAAAATGTACATGATGGCCTCTAAGTATATGTATTACAATCCACAATATGTAAGAGAAGGAAAAGAGAGGGAGAGACAAAAGAGATGAAGAACCTGCCATGGAGGCAGACTCTGGGAGGGGGAGGTAATTGGGGACATTGGTGGTGGGAAATGGACACTGGTGGAGGGGGGGGTGCTGGAACACTATGTGACCGAAACCTCCAAACACGAACAAAGTTGTAACTGTATATCTCACGGTGGTATAATAAAACATTAAAAAATAAAATAAAATGGCTTATAAAACTAAGTGAAATTTTAAAAATTCCCAATTAAAGTGCATAAGTGAAAGTAAAACTCTATTAGTAAATACCAAATTATTACTGCATAAGAGGTAATGAGAAGCTAATCGAAAATTTAAAAACTAATTCAATGGTATTAGATACTATGAGTAAATACACTACTTCTAGATTGAAGAATTATAAAAGGATTCAAGAAAAACAATTCTTCAGACATTTATATAGGAAAAAGAGGTGAACTTTTGAAAGGTCCTGAATTCGAATGACAAGAATGAATGTGGAAAGAATGTGTGAGGGTGTTTACATCAGGAGGAAACATATTTGGAAAGTTAGTACAGTTTAGGTAGAGAAGGAAAAGTATACAGAACTTAAGTTATACATGAAGAATTACTGAAAATAAAATGAAGGTCATAGACAACTATCAAACTAGGAAGAGTTTGCTCAGGAACAGGTGTGCAACGTTTGTGGATAAATGAAGATTTTAGGAGATACAATGAAGGCTGTCTATCCAGTTGTGCGAGGTTTCTAAGAAATGCTTGAATGGTTTTTATGAGCAATAAGAACTTCCTGTGGAGTAACCACATACAAATCTACTAAATTGAAATATTAATGTGACTCTTATCTCAACTCAGTTCTGGAATTATAGAGACTATATCTCATGAATAATTAAATAATTTATTTCCGTACAGATAAGCTTATACACATGAATACTTTGACCCATCTGAAACAAAACAAAATTTCCAGATCATAGATGGGTAAAGACAAATCAGGGGGATCTTGCTTTTATTTCTTCACCCTAAGAACTCTGTTCAGAGGTTATATTTACAATGCATTTATTCTTCTTATGCTCTGTCCTTGAACAAATAGCTGACTTCCTCAGCGTTTCCCTCACTCTTGTACCGCCACAAAGAGCACGAAATATAGTTACTCGTGATAGCTGTAGAAAAAAATACCTACAACTAATTCCATTTTATGAAATAGAAAACTGTGCTGACTTACTGTTGCTTCTTCAGTTGTTTCTGGTATCAATTAATTTACCTATCATTTTTCTCTCTTTCTTCCATATCACCTTGCAACTCTTTTATGTCAGATTAAGTGATAACTTTCAAAATATTCTACTTATGTCATAGTAGGCTGATTTCACAGAACTGTGGGACTCAGGAGACTACAGATATGAGGCCCATTCTGTGTACTTGCTATGGTAGATACTCTTCGAACCTTGTCAATGGTCTAAGGTTTCAGGTTCCAGTAAAGAATTCAACTACAACTCTGTGCGATCTTAGAGTAAATGGCCTCATCATTATCTCAGAAGCCACAGAAAGACAATCTAGTGTCCTGCTAATAGTGGCCTCTTACTATCAAAATATTTCATCTTTCACTCAGCTCTGAAATTACCTGCAAAATAGTTTGTGAGAATGTATGGCTATACATAATGGAAAATTTAGACTCATTTTGGGTCTTATCATTTAAAACTATATAAAAGATTGTGTATACATTCAAATAATAACACAGATATCATCGGTATCTTTTTTCTGGGTAAAGGTTCTATAAGTTTTATTCTGATTTACAAAGGCACCACGACAGACATGAAATGCTCACATAATTTCTTACCTAGGTTGGTTTGTTTGGACAACAAAAAAGAAAAACTAGTAGAAATTAAGTTGTGACAACATGTGTAAACCTAGACTGAGATAAACAAGTCTGTACTGTTGCCTAAAACCAGAAGATAATGAGATATAGCATGTGTGAACCTAGACTGTAAACAAGATTGTATAGTTACCTAAAACGGAAGAATATGAGATCTAATTTTCCCTTCCAAATATTTTTTTGTGTTTCCTACAACAGAGGCAAGACAAGAATCAGTTTCACCTAACAAGTAAAAGTTTTCACTTATGTTCAGAAACATTAGCATGACATAGAAAAGACTGGGCCCCTGGGATTAACCCAGAGCCATGGCAGAGCCTGGCAAGCTACCCATGTGTATTCGATATGCCTGAAAAAGGAAAAATAATGGACCTCATTCCCAATGAATGGAGACATTGTTGGCGCCCACTCAAGCAAATCAATGAACAGCAGGAAGACAAGTGGCAAGTGACAATAGTAGAAAACAAGTTTGGGGCACTTTTTTAGCCCCTTCAATTTTGTTTTTTAATTTATCATGCAATCCCTCAAGTAAGCAAATATTTACAGAATAAATGTTCTGTAAATGTGCAAAAAAGTGAGCACACAAAAGACTCAAAGTCATACCTTTATTGCATTTTTAATTCTCCTGGGAATAAACTATTTATTAAAATTGTAAAAAGAAATGCATGCTAACAGATGGTAATAAGTGCTTACGAGAAAACTCAAGCAAGAAAGAATACTAATTAGGAGTGAGTGGTATCAATTAAAAATGGATAGTACAGAGGAAATATTCTATACAATTAAATTTAAATACTTTATAAAAGTAAAGTTAGAAATTTTAAAGAACAAAATTCAGAAAGTGGTAGGCTTAATAGGTGACAGATGTCTTTAAATCACTATAAATTCTGAATAGTTTATCACATAAATCTACCATCTTCTTTACTATTAAAGATTTATATAGAAAATTATCTTTTGAAAATTATTTATTTTAAATATATAAAATAATCTGAGAAAGATTTCTAAATTGAATGATACTAACATATATGATCATATATACACAGACATATACACACACACACCCATATATATATATATAGAGAGAGAGAGAGAGATTCCTAATATAAGACAGCATGTAATTTGTGCCACTCTGATTAAGTCATATGCTGATTAAATTGACCTCCTTATTGAGTTTGATACTAGAGTCTCTGGAAACCACAGTAGTCAAATGCAAAGAAATATGTGTATCCTTAGTTTTGGAGTAAGGAGCAGTCTTTTAAGACACAGAAAGACAGTGAAAAGAAAATAGACATACATAGAAAGCATGCATTTAACTGAAAACAAAGGGCCACATTCGCAGAGATAAAAGGTAGTTACTCAGTGAATACTTAACACTGTAAATCCTAAAAAACGTTAAGAACATATTCATCCTTTAAATCACTGTATAAATTTCATATATAAAGAGAGAAAAAAAGATGCATTTATACCAGATGCAGGCTATAGAGAACATCAAGATAGCAAAGTCAGGGCCTGAGAGATAGAGACAGGGCATGTGCCTGTCATGTGGCTGACTTGGCTAATCCCGAGCTCTGCCAGGAATGATCCCTGAGAATAGAGGCAGGAGTAAGCCCCAAGCACGGACATGCCTGAACAGTCCCAATCCCCAATAGCAAATTCATTAATTTAATGGCATTATAATTCCATTCCCAAAGCAGGGTTTTTGCTTTTACAGGGGTGTTCCTGAACACCAGGACTCCCAAAGCAAAATATTAAGTTGTAGCAGATACTTCAAAATGCAGTTTTCAAATAAATCACAGAGAATATCACTATGCCAATGAATCCATTAAGATTTTAGCTCTTCTTAACCACTGAAGACATCGTCATTTATTAATTTTTTTGGTTTGGGGCCACACCCAGTGGTGCTAAGGACTAACTCTTGGCTCTGTGATCAGGGATCACTCCTGGTGGGAATCCCAGAACCTTATGGGATGCTGGGGGGTCGAACCCAGTGGTACACCTTCCAGGCAAACAGCCTTTCTACTTTACTATGGCTGTGGTCCTTGACATCAGCAATTTATGATGGATAATATACCTTTGTACAGAGTGGGATTGTGGTAAGTAATTGGAAGCACCTCACTATTTACTATCAAATATGTTCTGCCCTAGACTTCCTTGTCAAGACCCTGAAGGAACGGTTTGAGGCTCTTCATATTCCTGAATCAACCAGATGCCATTAGGCTACATTGGCACGTGATAGGGTCCAATGGAAATGTTACTGGTGCCCGCTCAGAGCAAATCGATGAATAACGGGATTCAAGTGATCAAGTGATTTTCTACCCATATTATTCAGCTTTTAGATTGCTACTTTCCTCAAGAACAAGGATAAATTACTTCTTCGTTTTCAACCTAGAACACACATAGCAACTCAATACACTTTCCTGAGAAGATAACGTAATAGTTTATATTATGACCCTATTTATGTAAAAAATACTTAAGGATAAATTTTGATGAAATAAGAGCCCCTAAATTCTACATCCTAATATCCAGAACCTGCACTTGTTGCTGTGTTTGGAATCAGCCACAAGCCAGAGTCCGATGCAGAAAAGGGAAGGACATAAATTCCTCCCGAGATCCCAGTAAGGACGACAGATCCATGACATGAATTTTAGGCCACTGAGACAAATTTTAAACTTCTGAACTTAAACACTTAACATAGTACATTTAAAGTGTTCTTCAATGCAAGGTTTGTGATCATTTGCTAGCAGCAGTCACAGAAAACAACACACAAAGGTTTTATTCTCCTGATTTTTCTACTTATCTCTGAGGCTGTATCTTCTCACCACCCTGTAAGGGCTCCAGGTTGTCTTTTCAGGACTTTCACACTGGTTTCCACTTAGGCCACTCCCCTGTTTCTTCTTATTACATGATTGCGCCTCTCTTCTGAACTTTAAAGCAAAAGATTCCACAATGTAAACTCTAGATCTCAAGTGGTATGAATTCACTCTTACTCCACTTTCTAACTGATCATTACAGATGTCACAATACGCAGGTCTAGAAATTCTATTTTATTTTCCTGAATAAATTTTTCTATGTAGAGTAACTGAACCTTTTGGTTCACCATTAATATTATTTTCCTGTCTTTCACTGAGCAAAGTCATAATAGTTGGTTTAAAGCCCTATCTGGTGGAATCTCTATGACTGCCCTTGGCTGTCTTTTCTCTTAAAACTGGGCCACATTTTACTAGTTCTTTCCTATGTCGAATGATTGTAAGTTGTATCCTGTCTTTCCATAGTGTCAAAATTCTGGATTCTGCTATGAATCTTTGACAAATATGTAGTTTTAATAGGCAATTAAGTTGATGGACTAAAACTGCACATTTCAAATTGCCAAAGGTCAATGCAAAGCTCAGTCATTGCTGTCCTCAGCAACAGCATTTGAATTTGTGTTACACACAACATAGTAAAACATCACCCAAAGAACGGCATAGTTTATGCAAAGAATCTGATGCTTAACTTCTCTAGATTTCATCCCAGAATCACACCTCTATTTCCCAAACATGAGGCCCCCCCAAAACATTCCCCCAAAAAAATAATGTGAATATATGCATACTTTGGAATTCTAGCAACCATCTTTTATTTAAAAGTGGTAAAAACTAATAAATTTATCTATACTTATCCCACAGACATGGGACAGAGCTGCTACTTGCTCTCTCTGTGCCCAGCCGCTCATGAGGCGCCTGGGAGGCATGGCGGGTTCTAGCCCTGGCCCGCCACCCCAGCAGAGCCTCACAACAAGCTCAGAAGACCCCCACTCCATGAGGAACTCCATTTTCCACATCCAGACTTCCCCCTCATCAGCACTCCACCCAGCAGACCAGCGTCCGCATGGTTCATCAATAAATGCTGGTGATGACTACAAGAGTATGCCACCCGCACGGCAGAGCCTGGCAAGCTACCCGTGTCTTATTTGATATGCCAAATACCAGTAACAATTTTAGACCTCATTCCCATGACCTGATGGAATGGTTTGAGGCTCTTTATGTTCCTGGAGCAAGCAGGTGCCTTTGGGCTCTGCTTGCATGAGACAGGTCATATGGAGATGTTACTGGTGCCCGCCGAGCAAATCGATGATGAACGGGAAGACAGTGATACAGTGATACTTATCCCATTTCCTAAGTCTGATTAATCTCCAAATATGTCTTATTTTTTCAACTCTTCAGAGTCTCCAGATAATTGAAGTTTGTGCTTCTGACTTGAATTGATTAACTATTGGTCCAAAGTTTATATTTTCTCCAGAATGCTCAGTTTGGTAAAAGTTTACTTAAGTATACTCAAATGATAATAACAATAACAACAACAACAAATTTATGTGGTTCCAGTATACTGAGATTGCTTTAAACACCTAGATATATAAAACTTGTTAAAGTCTCACAGCAAGTAAACTGGAGAAGCTATTAGTTACAACTTTATAGATAACAAAACTGAGGCAAAGAAAGGCTAAGTTACTTGCCAAAGTTTTCCAGGAATTAAACTGGAGGTGTCCACTCAAGAATCTATGTGCTTAAATATGAAATAGAGCATAGATTTTCTTGACCTTCAGTTTCTGATCTTGCATTTATAGGAAATGCTCTTAAATATAATCACTTGCCTGAAATTGGTTCATCAAAGTCTGATAAATGAGTTTTTAAAAAATCTCATTTATGGTGGGTGCTGCGATTTTTAAAAAATGTGTTTGAAAAAACTCACTTACCAATAAATTTAGCCAATTGCTCCTTCATTCATTCTGAGTCATCTCAGACTATAATTTTTTAAAGCAGAGGTTTTATTAGTCTAGTAAAGCTATATTAATGATTCTATTATTTCGTTATTCATCTAAACTAGATATGTCTAAAGCTGATGGCCATCTCATTAATAATTGAGTCACTGTAATATTTGTATCATATTAGAAGATAGTTTATAATTTTGAAGTATGAGGTAGTCTAAGTTTTCATATAAAATAATAAACCTCTTTAGTACTGAGACATAAAAATCATTTTAAGAATATTGCTGATCATCCTATGAATTATATTCCTGGCAGGAGATATTTTCTCTTATAATTTTAAAGACTAGCTAAGTGAAAAAAAAAATTGTTCCTTGGAGAAAAAAAACCCTTATTTTATTTATTTTAACATTAATACTATGCATCTTCAAAACTATTGTAAAAAATCCAAAGAAAATCAAATAGGGTTTATAATAACAAGTTTTATATGCCCTATTTCTTGCTCATACTAACACTCGAGTTATAAGACATTTTATAACACATCAAATTATACTCTAATTGATTTGGAGTTCATTTTTTCTTAAAAAGTGAGAGGGTTGTACCACACCAGGGGCTTAGGAACCACTCCTGGCTTTGTTCTCAGGGATTATTTTGGTGGTGCCAGAGGTACCATATACAGTAGCAGGGATTAAACTTAATCAACCAGGGTAGGAGCAATAGTACAGAGCGAAGGGCATTTGCCTTGCACACAGCAGACCTGGGTCAATTCCCAGCATCCCTCAAGCACCACCAGAAGTAATTTCTGAATGTAAAGCCAGCAGTAACCCCTGAGCATTGCTGGATGTGACCCAAAAAGCAAAAAATAAATTAAATAAGTAAATAAATAAATAAATTGAGTCAAACACATGCAAGGCAAATTCCCTAACTAGTACTATCTCTTTGACTCTCTGATAGTTTTCAAATGATGTATTTATGATTATAATCACTATCTTTCTAGCCACTGAACCCATAAAAATAAAACTATTCAAAACCTTTGATTAATAAAATAATAATTTAAACTAAATGGTTTTTATTTATAATCAGTTATAATATTATAAATTATATTCAAATTATAATTTGAATGTTATAGATTTTTAAAATACCTCCTGAAACTTCAACTTGTAATTGGTAAAAGCAAATTACCAATGATGTATAATAATGAATAAATTCACTGTATCACTGTCTTCCCGCTCATCATCGATTTGCTCGAGCGGGCCCCAGTAACATCTCCATATGTCCTGTCTCATGCTAGTAGAGCCCAAGGCATCTGCTTGCTCCAGGAACATAAAGAGCCTCAATCCATTCCGGAATGAGGTCTATAATTGTTACTGGTATTTGGCATCTATATCAAATACAACACGGGTAGCTTGCCAGGCTCTGCCGTGCAGGTAGCATAGTCTTGTAGGCATCTCTAAGTCCAGCATTTATTGATGAACCGTGTGGCCGCTTGCCGGGCACTGATAGGCTGGTCTGCTGGGTGGAGGTCTGACGAGAGAGAAGTCCGGATGTGGAAAATGGAGGCCCTCATGGAGTGGGGGTTGTCTGACTTGTTGCGAGGGTCTGCTGGGGTGGTGGGCCAGGGCTAGAACCCACCATCCCTCCCAGGCGCCTCATGAGCAGCTGGTCACAGGGAGAGCCAGTAGCAGCTCTGCCCCATGTCTGAGAGTCTCTGGACCAGCATACATGGTCCAATGAATAAATTAAAGAATAAAAATCACAATAGACAAAATTACAAAATTCAATCTACTTCCCTCCCAAAGATCAAGCTATAAGGAACAAATATTGATTTAATTTCACTTATTTTTTGGTGTTATGCTGTTGTTGTTGATCTACAAATACTCTAACAGCAAACATCAGACTAATGATCTCATTAGTCAAGTGCCCAGAAATCAGAGTCAAAGGGATAAGGTCCTATATAAGCCCCACAGAAACAATTACACCAAATGAAAAAACTATAAATGTTTCATTATCAAATGCACACTCCATGGTGAATAGACAAGTTCATCATCCAATCTACTCATGGCATTAATTAATAGCAATATTTTATTTCCAATTGGAGCTCTTGCCACTATACTGCTTCAGCTCTTTAATATCTGTCTTCTCATGAAATAGCATCCTTAAAATCAGACATTTAAAAAAAGGTACAGAAAATAAATTCAAACAAATCGTTCTTAATTAACTGAAATATAGAAAGTCTCAAACATAAATTTATTACATTTTGAAAACTTCATTGTATAGAACACAAACAAACATCACCAAATTCTATAACTGATTGCATTAAAATATAGTTTTATCATCAGTAAACTGTAGAACCTACTGCCAAACCAGCAATAAATGAGAGAAAGATATCATGAGCAGAGAAAAGGCAGTCTTGGATTAGCTACAGGTCAATGAAAGAATTTATAGATATGCAAAAAGAGTCATTACAGAAATAATAATATCCACTGTTAAATGTATGCTAAATATTCTTCACACCATCATTTAACAATCACTGAACCAAATAATAAAGACAGACCTTTCCTCAAATCACAGTTCAAAAGAGCAGAACTGGTATTCTCCATCAGTTCTATAAGACTATAGGCCCCAGTGCTAGTTCACCAATATACAAATAAATTTGAAAGGAAATTAAAAAAAAACGGACACAGGTGGATTCAGAAGCAGATAAGTTACACAAAACCACACCAGGCCCAGGAGAAAAGAGAACAAAGCAGAGATGTATATATACAGAAGCCTAGACTAAACGTCAACAATGGACAGCCATCACTCCGCTGATCATTTTCCTCTACTTGTTTTATCTGTATAATGTTTTTTCTCATTTTCAAGTCCCATGTGCTGCGACTAAGATACAAATGAACAGGTCCTGGCTTACTTAATATTGATGAGTTTTGAATAAGAATGAAAGCAAATAAATTTCAAATAAGTTATGTTATGGGATCTACTGGATCTCTTAGCACTGTTTTTAAATGTTTATTTATTATTTAATTGAATCATTGTGCAGTGGACCATTAGAAAGCTCTTCATGATCGGGTGTTAGCCATGCAGTGTCAAAATGTGTGATTAGATTGGGCTTTAGTCATACAATGTCTAAATGTCTGATTAGATTGGGTTTTAATCATACACCTATCCCTCCACCAGTTAGCACTTTTTGGGGAAATTCACACCCAGAAATGTTCAGGGATTACTCTTGGCTCAGTACTCAGGAATTACTCCTGGCAGTGCTTAGGGGACCATATGGGATGCTGGGGATCGAACCCAGGTCAGGCGCATGCAGGCAAATGCCCTACCCGCTGTGCTATCGCCTCCAGCTTCAGCACTTGTTTTTAATCTCAGAAATTCTCTTTAGATGAAAACATTCAGAACGCTTTCTGTGCCATTACCAACAGTTATTTTACTAATGATCAAAATATGCAACACCATGGAATCAAAACTTCCCTAAGCTGAGTAATAATTTTATCACATCATCTTGCACCTCTCCTTTTGTTATTAAGAGTTTTAATGATTTTATTTGGCACAAATGATGTTAAGAATGGGGAGGGGGAGGGAATTGGGGACATGGTGGTGGGAAATGGAAACTGGTGGAGGGATGGGTGCTGTAGCACTGTAATACTGAAATCCAAACGTGAACTTCTGTGTAATTGTATATCTCACGGTGGTATAATAAAATATAAAAGGGAAGAAAAGAAATATAAAGTCAATGCATTGGCTAGATAAAAAAAAATGAATGTGCTGCTCAGTTTCCTGAGGTTTTATAGAAATCAAGAATTCATTCAGTAGGACAGGAAGGTGGTAAAGCACATGGCATTTAAACACAAAATGGTTGTAGATGGAAATGCTTTTCCTTATGCTGAACCAGAGACTCTCAGACATGGGGCAGAGCTGCTACTTGGTTTCCCTGTGCCCAGCTGCTCATGAGGCGACCGGGAGGCATGGCGGGTTCTAGCCCTGGCCTGTCACCCCAGCAGAGCCTCACAACAAACCAGACGACGCCCCCGCCCCGACTCCATAGGGGCCGCCATTTTGCACATCCGAATTTCCCTCTCGTCACAACTCCACCCAGCAGACTAGACTATCACAGCCCAGCTCGCGTGGCCGCTAGCGGCTGTGTGGTTCAATAAATGCTCTATTTAGAGGTGAATACAACAGTATGCCACCCGCACGACAAGCCTGGCAAGCTGCTCGTGTAGTATTTAATATGCCAAATACCGGTAACATTTATATCAGGTCATTCCCATGACCTCATATAATAGTTTGAGGCTCTTTATGTTCCGGGAGCAAGTGGATGCCTTTGGGTTCTACTAGCTTGAGACAGGACATATAGAGATATTACTGGTGCCCGCTCTAGCAAATAGATGACTATCAGGAAGATAGTGATAGTGATAATGATAGTGATAGTGATAGTGATAGTGATAGTGATAGTGATCAAGTGTGTTTGTACTGCTATGTCCATATTAATGCATTTCAAATGTTACATTTAGTATCTGTATCATTCAGTTGGGAAATTCTCCAGCAATTCTCAGGCAACCTTGTTGATAGTTCAATGGGAAGGCCTGCGGGGTGGTAGAGCTTACCTGAACTACCTGCTGGTGCTCATGATCCCAAGAGTACTTGGGAACCTCCAAGGTTGCACCCAGCAATGCTCAAGGGACTATGTGGTATACCAGGAACTGAATAGTGTCAGCCACATGCAAGATGTGTTTTATCCCAACACATCCAATGAATTGAAAAGGGAGAATTGTTTTTTTTTATTTTGTAAGGTTTTGTAAGGAACTGATTATGCAAAGAAACAGGAAATCGGTAGGATGAGTCCTTTTAGCTACACCTTTAGCTGATAAAGAAGAAATTATTTCAAGGAAATTAACATTTTCTACAGACAAACTTCAGCCTGGTAAAAGGGCCTGTTTTTAACAAATCTACCACAAGTAACATATTATAGGAAGTTGATGACTTACTTAAGAAAAATAAGCCATAAAGTTTCAAAATGAGTTCAAATAAGACATTAAATAGCACTAAGACAGAGGATATTGGTAAGTAGAAGCCCAAAAAGTTGGATTCCTACAAGTTCCAACAGCAACCATCAATCACGTAGAATTTGGCATGCTAATTAACTGATCTTCACTATTGCTATGAAGATCACTGGTAAAGTGGGAAACTGACTTTTCACTAAGGAGTTTCTGGCTCAAGTTATGAGTAGAAATTCTACTGAATATCTTTAAAAACATGAATCCAAAAAGCAATTCCAACACCTCCTGTTTAAACAGAAAAGTTAGACTTAGTCCACCCAGAAAATTTAGCCCTTGTCTGCCCTACCACCCCTCACTCAGAAAATTTAGTCCAACCCCATGATTTTGAGGAGACAAAACATATTTACAAAGGCGTTAGAAAAATACATCTTAGTAATATAAAAATGAAAGACATTCTCCTAGATGTTTATGCAAAAGAAAAACTATTTTCTTTGTAACGTTATTTTAATTTCAAAGTTAATGTGTCTCCATAATGATTAAAAAGTTAGGAGATGTTAACACAAGTAGAAAAAAATTAGCTGCATGAATTTTTTTTTTTTTTTGCTTTTGGGTCACACCCGGCAATGCTCAGGGGTTACTCCTGGCTCTGCACTCAGGAATTACTCCTAGAAGTGCTCGGGGGACCATATGAGATGCCGGAGATCGAACCCGGCTGGCACAGGCCGCCGAGTGCAAGGCAAGCGCTCCACCCACTGGACTATCGCTCCAGACCCTGCATGAGAATTTTTTATGCTATTTAAGTTTATTCTAAAAGCTTTGCATTAAAAATAGGTATTTTAAAGACACTTTTTACATGTAAACATATTAACTTTAAACTTTACTGTAATCAAAAATAAACTTAACGGGCCGGAGCGTTAGCCCAGCGGGTAGGGCGTTTGCCTTGCACACGGCCGCCCCATGCCGGTGCGGGTTCGATCCCCAGCATCCCATATGCTCCCGAGCACCGCCAGGAGTAATTCCTGAGTGCAGAGCCAGGAGTAACCCCTGAGCATTGCCGGTGTGACCCAAAAAAGCAAAAAAATAAAAAAATAAACTTAAAACAATTTGTCTTTAAATACATTTTATTTTTAATATCACACAAGATGACCAGCTTATCCTCTATACTCAGTATTACATGTACTTTATCAAATAAATATACAATTGTAATTTTTAATTAATGTATGAACTAAAATTCTCAGTTGTACAACACTAATAGCTCACTTTTAATGCCACTCAAATACATTACCTTCTAATCAACATTATCTGTTGAACCATGTACTATCATTTTATGGGGGGTTTGCTTTTTGGGTTACACAGGGCAATGCTCAGGGGTTACTCCTGGCTTTGCACTCAAAAATTAGTCCTGGATCTGCTTTGGGGACTATACAGGATGCTGGGGATAAAATCTGGGTCAGTCGCGTGCAAGGGAAATGCCCTGCCTGCTGGACTATCGCTCCAGCCTCTGAACTATCATTTTGCAATCTCTTCACTTATCCAGACCAAAAGTGTGATTAGTAATCATAACTGCACACCTGAAAACCGTATAATTTACAAAACCATAATCTGCAGGAATTTTTTAAACTACAGTAATTTTAATATAAAAAATGTATCTTTCATTTTTGTTCTTCATTCTAACCTTCAGAGAATTGTATACGAATGAGTAATAGTTCAGACATCAGTCACAGCAAGTCATAATATGGAAAATAATTTAAATTACCAAGAAAATTTTCAAAGAAAAATGTCAGCATCAGAAACAAAAGAATTCCAGTTTTCAGAAAAATGATAAGCTGTTTGCAAAATTGCTACCAAGTAAAGTCGTATTTCACTGTGATTTTGTTACTTAAGATATACAAGAGTGCCATGAAATTGTATTTGCCATAAAGAAGCTTAAAACAGTGACATGGTTAGAAACATTTGGAAATGAAATAAATATTAATGACAAAAAGCTCTGCAGAAAGCAAATAAAATAGAAAAAAAGCTAGGAAAATATAATATAACACATAAAGGCTACAAAATGAACAAACAATTCTGGTTTCAACCACACACATAAGCATGACGTTTAATGACACAGATCACATTAGGTAAGATTTGGGGCTTTATTTTTTTTTTGGTGGGAGGTGTGTTCTTTAAGACATCACAGGTTAGCTGGATAAGGCAGAAAGTCTAACTTAGGTTAAACCACTCTGTAAAAACATTGGACTATTTCAGCAAAGTTGAAAATCTCTAATATTTTTTGCACGTCATTCCTATAGTTCCCGAGTTCATCAAAGACTACAATAGTAAATAAATGAAATACTTGCCCCTTCTGATTTCTCCATTGTGTTAGCCAGCATCTCCTGCAGGGCCGGACAGAGAGAGACTGTTCCAGCACAAAGGTGCAGATGGAGAGGTCTGGGGAACATTCTGTACAGAAAAAGGAAAGAAGCTATCACCATCATCACCATCATCATCATCATCATCATCATCATCATTACCATGATCATCATCGCATCATCACCATCATCACCATCATCATCATCAGTACCATGATCGTCATCGCATCATCACCATCATCATTACCTTCAACATCACCAACATCATCACCATCATCATCAAAACCACCATCATCATCATCATCATCATCATCATCATCATCATCATCATCATCATCAGTACCATGATCGCCATCGCATCATCACCATCATCATTACCTTCAACATCACCAACATCATCACCATCATCATCAAAACCACCATCATCATAAACTCAGCAGCAGCATCAAGCATGCAAACCCAATTTACCTTATCAGACTTCGGTATATTTTTCACACACATACACATACACAAATAAAATAGTACTAACAAATTTCTGTTTAGGGGGCCACCACACCTGTTTTGTTCACGGCCCAGAAATCACTCCTGGCAGGAGTCAGTCAGAGGACGATATAGGCGCCAGGGATTGAACCCAGCCAATGTGAGGGAAAGCAAGTGCCCCACCTGCCCCACACACTACCTCTCCAGTCTGTAGTTCTTACAATTTTCTAGCATGAACTCTGTAATCATTGAAGTAACTTGGCCATACTGATAGCACATAATAATTTGCAAATAACGATTTACAAATGATAATTACCATGTATTGACTTCCTACTCAATAGCCATTACATTCAGGTTTAGCAATAACTCATATGAAAAGAAAAGTTACTCTTCCAGCTTCTAAAGTGCCACGTTTGGGGACCAGAGCAGTAGTAAAGTGGGTAGAGTGTTGGCTCCACATGAGGCTGATCCAGTTTCAATCCTTGACATCCCATATCATCACCTGAGAGCCTCCAAGAGTCATTCCTAAGTGCAGAGCCAGAAGTAGCCCCAGAGAAGCATCAGGTGGACCCCAAAAAAGTTCATTTTTAAAAATTTACTCAAAATTATTACATTTTACAAGTCAGGACTAAAAAGCCAAATTTCTTGGATTTTCAAGCATTCTTTCTTTTGAGGAGGAAGAGGAAAGTTGAGCCACAAGCCACTTTGCTAAGGAGTTATTTCTGGCAGAGTTCCGGAAGCATATGCCACGCTGGGGAAGGAGCCAGTGTCAGTTGAAAGCAAGGCAAATACCTGAACCCCTGCACTACGTCTCTTGCCATCGAGCATTTATATTCATCAGCTATTCAACAGATAACAGAAATCAGAGATGATAGGAAAAGGTTTGTCTCAAATTAAAATGAAAGATAAACACATGTAAAACTTAATAGTTAAAAATGTTTATGTACAGGCTTCACTTTATCCACAAGGATAATTATTTTGCTTTACTCCAGTTGGAGATCAGATTTTCCTTCTAATTTCTCATGTGGAATCTGATTTTTCTGGTATATGCATGTGTGTGCACTCACGTGTACATACCTGTGAACTTGTGTGTGTGTGTGAGAGAGAGAGAGAAACCTTAACCTTATCATCTTGTTCTGTTTTCCTCTTCCTTCTTTCCCTTTAACCTTTACTCAAATCACTAACATATAGACTCTGAAACCCCCACAAGGTAAGAAAGTAAACATGATAAAATGATAAAACTTGATAGTGAATATGAAAGAAAAATTCCATAACATCACAAATACATAATCATTCATGCAAGCTTTTTCTTTAAGCTAATAGGATCCAACAATATTGGGCAGGGGGAGAGGTTCACAGCTACATTTTCATAGTAGAAAGATATAAGTATATTAAATACGAGCAAAAGCATGAGTTCCAAAAAAGCAAAAAAAAAAAAACATGAGTTCCTCTTCATAGAAGGAGAATTAGGATAATAAATTTGATAATGATATAATGCACGAGAGTTACATTTATGTTTAAATATTCATTAAATTGGGGCCAAGCGATAGTCCAGTGGGTAGAATGTTTGCCTTGCGCGTGTGCCGGCCTGGGTTAAATCCCTAGCATCCCATATGGTCCCCGAGCACCGCCAGGAGTAATTCCTGAGTGCACAGCCAGGAGAAACCCATGAGCATTGCCGGGTGTGACCCCCCAAAAAAAAGCAAAAAAAAATATTCATTAAATTGATCTACTACCATTAGAGTGATTTTTAGTATGAATTTATTTTTAGTCACCATGAAATTACAAAGTTATTCACAATTAAGTCTCAGGCATACAATGTTTCAACACCAATCCCTTCACCAGAGTTCACTTTCTTCCACCACTGTCCCCATTATACACCCCTTTTGCCTCCATCCCACCAGTCTGTCCTATTCCTGAAACAAGCAGATGCCATTGGGCTATAATGGCACGTGATAGGGTCAAATGGAAACATTATTGGTGCCTGCTCGAGCAAATCGACAAATAACGGGATGTTAAGTGATCAAGTGATTAAGTGATATATATCACTTGATCACTTGACATCCCGTTATTCATCGATTTGCTCAAGTGGGCACCAGTAACATTTCATTTGACCCTATCATGTGCCAGTGTAGCCCAATGGCATCTGGTTGCTTCAGGAATACGAAGAGCCTCAAACTGTTCTTTCAGGGTCTTAACGAAGAAGTCTGACCATCTTGTAGGTGGGCGGCCATGTGCCCTTTTGACATCCCTTTGGGATCCATTCGTAACGGCTCTAGTCCAGCGGTCGTCTCTTACATATCCAGCCCATCTGATTTTTCGATGCCTTGGCAAATGAGACAGCATCCCTGAAACTGGAACAGCAATGAGGTTGGAGCTCCAGATTCCTTCTCTCACTTGAGTGAGGCGTGATATTCCAAGCATAGTGCTTTCAATACATACATGTGCATACATGTATGTATACACAGATATATATACATATATGTACATATGTATATACATATATGTATATATAATATACATGTATATGCATATTATATGTATATGTACATATTTATAAAATGTGTGTGTATGTTTCAGTGTGCTTTATAGTACTGAAACTGACAGGGCTTCATATAACACTTAACCAACAATCAGCACCCTTCTCCTTCTCCCAGTTTAATGCTTCCCTCTAGAACAGGCGTCGCCCCCTCCTGGCCCTCCCCCAGCTCCCCTAGTAGGGGAGGATCCAACAATATTGGGCAGGGGAGAGCTTCCTGCTGAATACCAGAATTCATGGCCTTTCCTTCCATTGTCTTTGAGTATTCTCTATTCTTCCATTATATTTCTTTATTTCCCACAGGAGAGAGATCATTCTGTGATTTTCATCATTCAGGACATAATGTTTTATGGGGTCAGAGAGGGCACAGCAGGTTGCCTTGAATCCAGTTGACCTGGTTTGAATCCCAGGCGTCCCAAATGAGCCCAGGGTCCCATAGAAATAACTCTTGAGTGAAGAGCCAGCAGTAACCACTGAGCATCACCAGGTATAGCCCCCAAAACAAAAGCCCCCCCCAAAATTTTACAGTTTCAAGAAAAGGTTAACAGACTTCTAAAACTGAAGTTAAAAAAAATAAAAGAGGGGTTTAAGAAACAGAATCAGGGCACCAAAATCATCAGACTCTCCAAGCCTTCCCGGCACGTGTGTTTTATTTTATTTTGTATTTGCTTTTTTAATGACAATTTTCCTTCTCTGAAGTCCTTTTCTTCCTGTCATGGGTTTCCATGAAGCCAGTCCAGTTTCTTTTCATTCCTCTTCAGACTATCACAGCCAATAGACAAAGAAGCTGGATGCCCGGGCACAGATGCCCCTTTTTACATTCTACAGTTGCTGTTCCTTGCAGAACCCTTAAAGAATAGACTGGATACTAGGAAAGACTCTTGTGTTATGAAATTTAGGGAAAATATTTTAAATGTAAATGTCACAGTTCCAATATATTGATTACAATCACTTCAGCCAAGACAAATGCTAACAAAAAATATTCTGTTGAAAATAGCAGTGTTCATTTCTATTATATACACTTAAAATAGAAAGTTTTCGAAAGCTGAATCAAACAATAGTGCTGGTAAAATACTATATTATTAAATGGTATGTTGGAGGATAAAAAATTAATTATGTGTGTTAATTTTGTGACACTTGCCCTTGTCTCTTGGGTAACTACTATGATAATTATGATTATGATTACTATGATTACTGTTCATTTTAAAATATCAAGGCTTACAGATCAGTTTGCAAAATTCCTAACAATTAGCTCTCAGGTCAGGCATCTATAGACTAATCACATTACAGTACTGGGCTGGTTACAACCAATATTCATTCATTGCTTTTGTGTTAGTTTGTAGTTAGAACTATTGCTAAAAATTGAATTCTAAATTCTGCACTCAGGACTTTCTGTTAACTTTTCTAATTATTGGTTTTCTTTTCTTTCTTTTTTTTTTTGTTTTGCTTTTTTGGGTCACACAGCGATGCTCCTGGATCTTTGATCAGGAATTACTCCTGGTGGAGCTCAGAGAACCATATGGGGTGCCTGGGATCGAACCAGAGTCAGCCGTGTGCAAGGCAAATGCCCTACCCACTGTGCTATCTCTCTGGCCCCATTACTGGCTTATTTTAAACGACTGTATAATAGTTTAGTATCTTGTAGAGTTGATGAGAAAATATGCATTAATAATGTATCTAATAAATGCTCGAGTTTTGAGGTGACTACAAGATTATCCCACCCACACGGCAGAGCCTGGAAAGCTACCCATCTCGTATTTGACATGCCAAATACCAGTAACAATTATAGACCTCATTCTCATGACCTGATGGAATGGTCTGAGGCTCTTTATGTTCCTGGAGCAGGCAGATACCATTGGGATATATGTGACAGGACATATCGAGATGTTACTGGTACCTGCTCGAGTAATCGATGATCTATGGGAAGTCAAGTGATCAAGAATATATCTAAAGAATTTAGAGTTTTAATCACCTACCAGAACTTCAAACAAGTGAAATATAGTCACTAGTTGTGAATATTGTCATTTCTCTCCATTTTAGATATTTACAAGGCACTACTCGTCTCTTGAAAGTGATTCTAAAATGGTTTGTAATTTGGAGAAATAGCATTTGAAAACGAAACTCAATAATTATGCACCTGCAGTAGAATTGGAATTTTAGGGTTCTAGGGACGGGGGTGTGGAGGAGATGGAACTTGGGGTAAGAGCAGAAGGGTCCTGACACTCTGGTGATGAAAATAGCTGAACTGCAAACACAGAACAATAATATTGGTGTGATCATTAAAATGAGTACAAAATACCCTTTCTTAACATTCAAATATTCAATATTTTCAGCACACTTTCTGGTAACATTCTGGGTTGTTTTATGTGGAATCTCTGCCACAAAGAAGAAAGATATAGTTTTTTTATTTTATTTTCAAAGTAAAATTCTGTGAAATTTCAGTTTAGAAATGTTTAGGAATCATCACCTCCATGATAAATCGGGAGTGTGGGAAAAAACTCTCTAATATATGGAACAAAAAGAGAGACATAATAAGGGACCAGTAATTGATCAGTCATAGGAAACAGAGATTCTGTCTGCAGAACTGATCTAATATAAGAGGGATCCTTGGCCACTTGTGGATAGAAGCAGTTCTCTGGTGATGGCTGTGGTGTTGGAATAATGCATCATTAACTGTACTATAAAACTTCAATAAAAAGATGAAAATTTTAAAAATAAATACATTTTAATAAGAAACAAATTTCTGCTATGGGTTAGGCACAAGACCAGAAATATAGAACTCACTGATTTTTATTTAAAAATTTATCCTTGTCATTGGTGAGCTTTATATATTACTAATATTGCAATTTTTGGAACATGGAAAATTTTATGTTACCTGATAAATATGATGCTAAAGTGTCAGGATCTATGTCAGAATCCGTTACACTGCTAAAGTGTCAGTACTGATATCTTTCCTGCAATGTGCAGCATTAAAAAATCTATGGGTTAAATTTGGGGTGAGGAATTGACAGTGCACCAGAGAGTATCTGAATGCCTCCAAAGGTCAGAGAAACTGTCCATGTTTTCCATGTCCAGTCCATATCAAATTTACACCTCTCTACCCTATCCCACATCCCCATAAAAGCACTATAGTACTACATGTAGTTCTGTCTCTTACATGTAATATATAATATTTATAACCCATGCAATATTAAATCATATGTGTTTCAGCCTTTCTAAGCTGCCCAACTAATGCTTGCAAGCAGGCAGGTAGTTTATTATGCTTTTTTCTCAGAAGAAGATGTCAACCTTACCACATATATAGACTCTGCCTAAAGTAACCATTAGCTCGTCATATAGTTATGTGTCTTATCTTTTTACAAAATGTGAATTGGTCACTATTCTCTGCCTAACAAGCATTAACAAATCTTTGGGGAATGAAGTCTCATGAATAATCCCAACATAGCATCTGACTTTATAGCACTTGAGAGTCAATGATAAATCAATTAAATTCCCAACTCAGGTATTCATCAAACTATTTATTAAGGGAAATATGCTCTGCCACCGAGAAATGTGAAAATGGTACACTTTAAAATGGAGCAGATGGTCTGAACTTGAGGCAGATTTGTTTTTGCTCAGCCAACCATCTGCTGAGCGGCCTTTGGCAAGCCTAACTACTGAGGGCAAATTTCTCCATGAACTAATGGATATCAAAGTAGATTTTCTCCAGAAAATTGTTGGATTTGCTAATGTTGCTGATTAAGTTGCCCAATGGAAAGACGAACCAAGTAAAACCGACTTACCATGTGAGACATAAGACTTGTTAAACAGATTATCTGTTTCTAATAAAATTATGGTGCTGTATTCAATGACTAACACAAAATGTCGCAGGGAAGAAATATTGAGCTAGATATGAAGAAAAACATAGTTGACCTTTTTCATTGTGTATTTGTTCAACTCTCCAATCACACTTCATCACCTTCCCAGCACGATGACCATTAATGCGATTCCTGGATTTTCACACCTTTCCATGAGAGAAGTTTTTCTTGTTGTAAATTTTTTTCTGGGGCTGGAGCAATAGTACTTGCCTCGCAAAATGGCCAACCTGGATTCAACTCCTGGCACCCCATATAGTCCCCCAAAGGATGGCCAGGAGTAATTCCTGAGTGCAGATCCAGGAGTAACCCCTGAGAATTGTCAAGTGTGACCCCCAGAAAAAAAAAGCAAAAAATTTTTTGATTGCCACTTTGCACCAAAGGTTAGCATGAGAGTACCGTTGAGAAGGTAGTTTCTCTCAGATACGCAAAGATAAACAAAGCAATGATAAACAAGACTAAATGTAATCAGTAATAGATGAACTGATGAACTGCGATATCTACATTTCCCAGGTCTAACACTTCTAAATACCTACAGAAAAAATGAATTTACTAAGTAGCATTATCATAACAGCAAGTATAAAAAGGACACTTGGCATTCTTGACAACATAGGCCCAGATGAGGACAGATCTATTAGTAGATTTTATTAACAGATTTTAAAATGTAACAGTGGGGCCAGAGCGATAGGATAATAGGTAGAGCATTTGCCTTGCACACGGCCTGGGTTTCAACACCAGTATCCCACATAGTCCATTGAGCATCGCCAGGAGTGATTCCTGAGTGTAAAGCCAGGAGTAACCCTGAGCATCAGCTGGGTGTGACTCAAAAACCAAATAAAATAAAACAAAATAAAATAAAAATGAATAACAATAGCAGAACGTCACCACTACAGAAAGCCAACGCTGTGCCAATTTCCAATGAATTATAAAAATCCCTAGGGAATTACTTTTTGGTATCTTCCTCAGTGTTCCTTAAGCTTCAAAAACTGTTTTTGTAATATAATGTGATTTAATTATAAATAATATTGAGTAGATACCCAAATCTAAATGTATTATTATTAATATTATGATTATATTGATATCCATATCAATGACTCAATTTTGTCAAATCAAACCTGGGAACATAGTAGTTTGTCATTCCTTGTTACCTCTCTCATTCTACTATCAGAAGAGAAAAATTTCTCTTGAATAAAATGTGTTCACTGGTAGCTTGCACTTCAAATAGGTAAAAAATTGTTGGATACTTTCCCATGGATGGCCCTTTCCCCATGTCTGGTTATAACAAGGTTCTGTCTGTGAGACATGGGGTGAGGCTGTAAGGACCATTAGGGTGCCACCTCTAATGAAGGGGGCTTCTTTGACTTGGAGTAGATGCCATACTATTAGGTTGCCGGTGTAAATGAAAAAGAGACATAATACCTCTTCCATAATCTATATTCCTAACTGAAGATGGAAGTGCACAGATCACTTCCAAGGTATGCATACTCTTCTAGGTTCCCTGAAATACATACATAAGAGGTGAAGATATAGAGGTGAAGATATAGAGCCAATTTAAATGGTCTATGCTTGTCATAAACAGAGAAGTTTATAGAGAAATCGTATAA
Organism: Cryptotis parvus; assembly: GCA_021461705.1. Lineage (NCBI taxonomy): Eukaryota > Metazoa > Chordata > Mammalia > Eulipotyphla > Soricidae > Cryptotis > Cryptotis parvus. Next base: position 35,767 of record JAJIBD010005710.1, read on the forward strand.
TGTGTATTTCTAGACAGAAGCTTCATTGCTCAAAGCATCTAGCTGCAAACTCTATATAATCAATGGCTTAACTCTAAGCTTTAGAGAAACAAAAACTTCTAGGAAATGAACCTAAAAAGCAGGAATGAAGGAAAAAATGTAGCAGTGACTCACCAAAGAAGAAATAATTCATTTCTCCTCTGAAAAGCCCAGAAAAATACACAAAAATAAAAATCTTCAGCAGGAAAATATCAGAATTAATAGCTATAAAATATTATCTAAAAAGTCAGTTTTAGCCCAAAAAAATGATATAAGCAAAACAAAATGACAAAAGCAATAACGTAAGATCACATGGTCAATGCTTTAGAGAAAAAAAATCACAAAACAAAAAACCATTTCTGAGTCCCAGACATTGCACCTACTGAGAAAAGACTCCAAGCAGCCTTTAAGCATATTAATATGTTTAAAACTAATAAAACATATTAAGTAAGCAAAGAAAAAATTTAATAATAGTGAATCAGCAGAATTTTCAGAGAGGAAGCTGAATTTACACAAGTAGAATCTAATGAAAATTCTGAATTTGAGCACAATAATCGAAAAAATATATACATCAGAGGAACCCAAAGTAAATTTCACACAAAAGAAGAATTAGGGAACTAGGAGAAAGTAGATATCATTCGGTGACAATTACACAATGGTCAAAGTATTGAAACATGAGTAGACTGTAGAAACCTGTGAAATAATATCTAATATGTATATGTAGAACCGAAAAACAGGAAGGAAGATGATAGAAAATATAATCGAAGAAATAATGAACAAAAATGCACAAGATTAGATGAAAAATATAAGCTCAGACATACAGGAAGCACAAACCCAAGTAATGAAAATACAAAGAAATTTACATTTAAACACCTCATACTCCAAATGCTCAGTGTCAAGGACAAAAAAATAAAATATTTAAGATCCAAGTGTATCATCATATACAATATAGCATCAATGATTAATTACTGATTTCTGATATGAAACAAAAAAGAAGGAAGAATTGAGGTTCTGCCCACTAATACCGCAACATTTAGCCAAACAATTTTTGAAAACCAGAAGTAAAATATTGAGAGTCCATGATAAAAGTTGAAAATATACTGCTACGTAGGAGAATTATATTATCTTACCGTAAATGCTAAAAGAAAATCTACAGCTTTCTCAACAAATGAAAAAGCAACAAACATGGTAAATAAATACCTGGATTAGTATAAAAGATGTTGTAAACATATTCTCATTTTATCTTTTAGCCTCTATAAAAATTAATGCTACAGTTAGAAATCTGGTGGGCTGGAGAGATAGTATAGTGGTTAGAGCTCTTGCCCTGCATAAGGCCAACACAAGTGTGATTCCTGGCATCCCCATATGATCCCCTAAGCACCACCAGGAGTGATTCCTGAGTGCAGAGTCAGGAGTAACTCCTGAGAAGGAAGGACGAGGGAGGGAGGGAGGGAGGGAGGGAGGGAGGGAGGGAGGGAGGGAGGGAGGAGGGAGGGAGGGAGGGAGGGAGGAGGAGGGAGGGAGGGAGGGAGGGGGAGGGAGGGAGGGAGGAGGGAAGGAAGGAAGGAAGGAAGGAAGGAAGGAAGGAAGGAAGGAAGGAAGGAAGGAAGGAAGGAAGGAAGGAAGGAAGGAAGGAAGGAAGGAAGGAAGGAAGGAAGGAAGGAAGGAAGGAAGGAAGGAAGGAAGGAAGGAAGGAAGGAAGGAAGGAAGGAAGGAAGAAAAAGAAAAGTAACTGGGCAGGGATTTGGTTCCGAGGTAATGTTAATGATTCCCAAGTGTGTATGCATGTTTCCAAGTTGTGATCACCTGTACAGAAATTAAACAAGCAAAGTAACAACAAATCCTATGTTGGATTCTGGATTTTCCACTCAGACACTCTGTGATCTTGGATAAATCAACTTACTGTCTGATCTTCAGATATAAAGAATGTATCAAAAGAAATACATAATATGAATGATGAAAAAATAAGTAGAAGAACACATGTACAGTGCCAAGTGAAGTCTCTGGAAATTCTCTTTGCATGTAAGAAATTGCTAATAATTTTATAATTCATCACAATTTACTAAAAAATCTGGCTGATACAAATGCATCTTATAATAAGGAAAATGGCAAGTTATGATAGTGAATCTAAAGAGTAAGTGACTTATCATGGTATTGCCAATTTCTTTAGCATAGTAATTACTGAAAAGTGCTGGCATATAAATAGTTATCTCATAATGGTTTAATTCATCTTCCACTGATCAAATTTTATATTTTCACTGTAATGAAACTTCATATCAAAGAAGAATAGATACAGGGAAAAATAGCATGCTAGATCAGAAAGCCCAAAAATCTAGATAGAGTTGCTTTTACCTCAACAAAGACTAATTTTGTTAAATTACTTATTCCCAGCAGCCAAATTTGCTGAGGAGGAAATAAGCAAAAACAATAAACTCATTTCTAAAGTATCTTCAAGTTTGTTTTCCAAAGAGCAATTGTTCTGGAAGAGCAGACACCTTCATGGCTTGTTCAGATCCTTAACACATCTGTTGCTGCCAGATTCAATGCATCAAAAACAATGTAAATCATACAAACAAAAAGTCACATAAAAAGTCAAATTATCAGAAGGTATTTGTCACAGAAAAGAGCTGGCAAACAATTGTTCTAAATGTCAACATAAAACGTAACCAAAAGAACAATGATGATATTTTACATTTTCTTTAATTTTAAAAGAATTCTATTTAAATGCTCTTAATATTTTGAAAACATTCCAATAAAAACTGATACTATACAAAGATTAAATAAAGCAATTTTTTAGACTCGTCATATATTTGTAGTTATTTTTTATGAAGTACAATACTCTATGACACTTTCTATATTAACATTCATAAATAGCTTTAAATACTAATTATAATCGATCATTAACAGATCATTGACCAATTTGATGATTGAAAGTATAGACAGGTGTTAAGGCTTATGTTTTGATTAAGGCTGACCCACTTCTCGATGCAGTTCCTGAGGTTCCAAACACCCCAGATATAGCTGACGGCCCCAGAACTGCTTAAGTAAATAGATTCACATTGAAATTTAAATTTTGTGATCCACTATAAGACTTATGGGCTTTCTTTTTAACATAGTGGACGATCAGACAATTAATAAAACTATCATAAAGACATGTAAAATGTACCATGTATCATAAAGACATGTAAAATGTAAAGAGATAAGCTCCTGAGTTAAAAATCAGCTTATGATTTTCACTGAGATCAATAATTCGGTATTAGTAAAGGTTTTAAGGTTTTCTTCTCAGTTTAACTATGAATCATTAATTTCCTTAAATACCTACTTCATCATCAGATTATTATTTAGCATTAGTAAAACAGAAGCTAAGAGAACACTTTCATTTACTGCTAACTATTAATGCATTTTCTCTAGTTTATATGAAAAGTTTGCAGTTCAGCCTCAAAATATATATTTTAAAGCCTCCCATTTAAAGTATACATTAGTCTCCCATTTAATATATGTGTGTGTGTGCTACCTGTGTGTGTGTGTGTGTGTGTGTGTGTATGCTAAGGGCTTGCCCCAGTTCTATGTATCACTCCTGGTGATAGTGGTAGTCAGAAAACCATATGTGTTGCTGGAATTCAAACTGGGATTGGATACATGCAAAGTAAGTGCCATAACCCTTGTACTATCTCTCCAGTCCTTTATATTCTCTGGATACATTTTTAGGCCTTTAAGACTGTTTTAGGTCTTAAATACTGTTTTTGATATTTAACATACCTAACCACTCGGCCATCCTAGCAGAGCACAGCTGCATAGTATTCCAACAAGCCAGACGACCCCCCACTCCATGAGGACCTTCATTTTCCACATATGGACTTCCCCCTCATCAGAACTCCACCCAGCAGACAGCCTAGCAGCCGCGGTTCATCAATAAATGCTGGATTTTGAGATGACTACAAGAGTATGCTACCTGCACGGCAGAGCCTGGCAAGCTACCCGTGTCGTATTTGATATGCCAGATACCAGTAACAATATAGACCTCATTCCCATGACCTGATGGAATAGTTTGAGGCTCTTTATGTTCCTGGAGCAAGCAGGTGCCCTTGGGCTCTACTTGCATGAGACAGGTCATAAGGAGATGTTACTGGTGCCCACTCGAGCAAATCGATGATGAACGGGAAGACAGTGATACAGTGAACATAGCTAATAATAACACTGAACTTTCCATTGATAAACTATACATTTTGCTTTGTTTTTAAAATAAATTTTAGTGCAAAAACACATAAATAAAATTTATGACTCAAGGACAAACACCTACATACAATTTTCATGAATTTGTTTTTTAATGAATGGTAATATTCCTTTAGGGTCGATAAGAGTAATGCACATATGAGCAAATATCAAAAAGTCAGAATCACTTCTATTTTAAAAACTTGACCCAAAACTGAAAGAGTGTATAATAGCCAAGTTTTATATCACTTGATCACTTGACATCCCGTTATTCATTGATTTGCTTGAGCGGGCAGCAGTAACATTTCAATTTGACCCTATCACATGCCAGTGTAGCCCAATGGCATTTGGTTGCTTCAGGAATATGAAGAGCCTCAAACTGTTCATTCCATGGTCTTTCTTTTTTTTTTTTTCTTTTTTGGGTCACACTCGGCTATGCTCAGGGGTTACTCCTGGTTCTGCACTCAGGAATTACTTCTGGCAGTGCTCGGGGGGACCATATGGGATACCGGGGATCTAACTCCGGTCGGCTGTATGCAAGGCAAACGCCTTACCCACTGGAATATCCCTCCAGTCCATCGTTCAGGGTCTTGATGAAGATGACTGACCATCTTGTAGGTGGACGGCCACGTGATCCTTTAACACCCCTTGGGATCCAGTCGGTAACAGCTCTAGTCCAGCGGTCATCTCCAAATCGCATTAAATGTCCAGCCCATTTGATTTTCGATGCCTTGGCAAACGAGACAGCGTCCCTGACACTGAAACAGAGACGGAGGTCGGAGCTCGGATTCCTTCTCTCACTTGAGTGAGGCGAGATATTCCAAGCATAGCTTTTCGATTCCTCTTTGGGAAAAAGCGAATAGCATTCTCATCCTGCTTTCATAGGGCCCAATTCTCTGAGGAATATGTTAATGACGGAGATCGGTGAAGTCGAAGAAATTTGCCCAGAGCCAGAGGTTCTATGTCTTTATATATATATATAAATTTTATTTATATATAATATATAATACATTATATGTATTTTATATATAATTATATATGATATATTATATACTTTATATATTATATTATATATTATAAATATATATTATATGTATATATAACATATATTATATATATATATATATATAAAAACAGTAACAATAATGGACAAGAGTCTATACGAGTCCAAAATAGCTCCAAGGGTTTGCTCACTCATGTTGGGGAGGGCCATGCTAGCCGGACTTGGAGCAGGGATTTGGGTTCCTCCTCCCATTCCTCCACCTTCATGTCGGAAGGCGTGGCTGTGAGCTCCCAACCACCACAGCCAGCAACCCCCGGAATAGAGACACTCCAGACCCACAGCTGCGCCGGCAACACTGGAAGAGAGACACTCCAGACCCACAGCTGCACCGGCAACACTGGAAGAGAGACACTCCAGACCCAACCACTCCAGAACCACAGCTGCGCTGGTCGGCCCCACGTGGAAGCAGCCCATGGAGCTCCAGAGGATAGGGCAGTAAATGGCTCGACCAGCCCCTGGCGGAGTCCAACGTAGCTCCAAGGGTTCGCTCACACGTGCAGGTGAGGGGCCACACTGGCCTGCTACACAGCCGTGTGACAGTCTTAGATAATACTGGAAGTCAGAACCAGGTCCTTCCCAGAATCTTTCACATTTATATACTGTATAGAGTATGAGGCAAGTTCTAGCCGTGGCCCATCATCCGAGTAGGACTAGCAAGAAGCCAGGGGAACCCCCACACCATGAGGTCAGTCATTTTCAACATCCGGACTCCATAGCTCCTCAGAGCTCCACCTAAGAGAAAAGCAGATCTCTCCCTGTTGAGGTTCATCAGTAAAGCTCGAGATGAGAGCCTACTACTGAGAGTATACCACCTACATGGCAGAGTCAAGATTTGGCATCTTGAGTCAATAAATATATATGTATATTTAATATGTATTTATATATATACCAATAAATATAAATATATTTATTATAGCCAAGTAATCTTGAATATGTTGGACTACAGGGATATGTGCATAAAAGCAAATATTATTAAGTAGTTTTGTGAGAGTGAGAAAAAAATATGTATATTGGGTCACTAAACTTACACAAAGAAGTTCAGAGTAATTACGGAGCCTTTTTTCTTAACTGAACTTAAATTTGTACTTTGCAAAATGTTTCCATGCATTTTTATATTTATAAAAATAAGTACTCATAAGGTGTTCAAATTAATTATAATGGAAAGGCAGAAGGAAATATTACCTCCAGTCCATAACTAAGAAAATAAATATGAAGGGCCTTGTCCAAAATTGGAAAGCTTGCAAACATTTCCAGCTCCCTGACCCCGTGTCTGGTATGAATTCTCCAGTTGACTTTTTGCCTTCCAAGGTAACAAATGAATACTGCCAAAACAGGAGACTTGGCTTTTTTTATAAGCCTGACTCATCCATATAATAAGCTTGTACCTACTGCTAATAAAAGGATTATATTATGTGCAGAAAAAGTTCTACTGTAAAGCAAGGCTCTGTACAGACACTTAGAACTGGAGTCTAGGAATCCCCAATACTCGCACACCATCATTCTCTACAAAGACTTCAAACACTGACCACAAATCTCTTACCTTCAATACAAAAGATGGTAAACAGCTGGTGGTGGGAATTATCAAATTATCAAAAACAAGGAGAGTCAGTTGGATAAAACTAACTCAAGATGGATTTGGCATCTTGAGTCAATAAATAAATAAATAAATATGGCATCTTGAATCGATAAATATATATTTAACATATATTTACATATGTCGGTAAATATATATTTCCTTTTTATGAGTTCCATATTGCGGGAATATATATTATATATACATATGTATGCATATATACATATATAATATACATATTATATTATATTGTGGGAATATATAATATACATATTATATATGCCTGCAATATAGAACTCATATAAATGAAAACACACTTTAAATGAATTTCAATCATCACCAAGTCAGTTTTTTTTTTTTTGGGGAACTATTCTATTTGATATGACTGCAAAGATTATAATAATTTATATAAGAAAAAATTCTGAAAAATGAATTCTGAATTATTACCAAAAATGATGATTATCAATTTATTAAAGACTGATATTTGTTTACCTGCTTTTATGAAAGAGTTTTTACTATAAATTTTTAATATTGAAATACTTATCGGTCTGAATTATCTCTATCTTAAAAAATGAAATAATTATAAAGTTAGAAATAGCCAAAAAATTGAAACCTCGCATGTCTAATCCCAAGTTTTGGGCTTACATATACTATGTTTTTATGTATTTATATTAACAAATAAAGAAAAAACTCAATACCAGTGATAATGCATAGGTTCATATGTTTTAGAATTATAATAGGTTGAGCTACTAATAAAAATAACTTATACCAAAATGTTTCTGATTTTTTAATTTTAAGTGTTAACTTGCTTGACAGCAAGAAATTTACATATCATTTAAATAACAAAGAATGAGCAGAAGCTCGCGATTTGGTATTTTGAAATATATATTATCAATTATAGCTAAAATTTCATGAGTTGAGCAAAAACATATTACAACAACCATACCAAGCTATGCCTTGGAACAGTATGAGCCAATTTGTTTTTCAAAGAGAAAAGCTTCAAAGGATTTGATGGCAATATTAGTAATAAGTTGCAAATTATATTCTGGTAAAAATAATCTTTAGATGACTGGGCCTTAAATAAGTCTACTGGTTTTATTCTAAGCATTTTATCTCTTGACAAACTGTCTTCCTGAACTAATAATTATATTGCTTTTATCTTTTTTTCCACTTAGAAGACACAAAGGTCATCAACTTAAGTTGTCTTTTATCAATTTCTTTACTTAGAAATTGGTTCTATTTAACTGTATCAAGCGAGGAGAGAAATCCTAAATAAGAAAACTTTCCAGTTATAACAAGAAGCTCTGTTTTGCTTTTTTTTTTTTTTTTTTTGGGGGAGCTATTTAAAAATTTAAAACACCTATGAAAATTTCTGGAATTATCAGAATTCCATTGTCTTCATACAATGATATATAATACCATTTCTATCACTCATATTAAATAAGAAATAGTATAGTGATTAAGGCAGTTTCATAGCATCTGAAGATTCAATCCCTGGCACTAAATTTGCTCTTTAAAACACTGCTAGCAACAGCCCAAGTACTCATGGGTGTGATCCCAAAGTTAGTTTATTTATTTAAATTTAAATTCCTCTACTATCCTCCTCTTAAATTTGTCTTCAACAAAGTGCTACCAGCAACATCAGTAATTGTCACAAAGATTCAAGAAACTGCATATTGGTTTGTTTGGGTTTGGCCTTTGAGGTGTGTAGAGTAGGGATGATGGTCACATCAGATAGTTGCTTAGGCGTTGTTCCCAGATCAGTTTTTGAGGGTTGCAGTGGTTGCAGTTTTAAGGGTTGCAGTCACTTTTGGAGTGATTGACAGAAAACAGATTTTATGGGTGCATTAAGGTCCTCAATATTAAAGAAGAATAATATTGAGAATCTCCAGCAAGCTCTCACATATTTATTAAATCTAAAGTGTGAGAAAGTAACATGTATACCTATTGCATCAAATGAGCCTTTACTATAATTTCAACTATCTTAGAGCAACCTTAGGAGGATTATTTAAAAATGAGGAGAGAACTGCTTTATCTCACTAGGCACAGGACGTGTTCTTTTGTTTTACAAATTGCCAGTTACTCATGACAGTCAGTAAATCACTGTGACCCCTGAAATTTTTGCACAAGAGAAAATCTCTATTCACAACTTTAGCAAGGACCTATCCCCTTTTTAGCGTAGCAATGTAGCAACCTTCCAGTTGAGATGTAAAAGGATGTAAAACTCACGCACAGAGATGTTTAATAGATTAACAGAACGCAGGAAATGAGAAGTCTATCACTGTAATGTAATCAAAGAAACATTAGTAAATCTAACCAGATTCCGAACCAGACAGAGCTCCATTTCTTTGTGTTTTGCCAAGGAGCCTGTATATTTCATGCATGCTGGATACATGCTTTGCCACTGAGTCGCATCTACAAACTCTGCAGATAACTCTGTTAGTTATGACTTTACTCTCTCCTCATATGGTCTTATTGAAAATTAAGTTTTAGTAAACCATCCCTATGGCAGCACCTGCCTGAGCAGAGCTCAGGCAAATGAATTCCAAACAGAAAATAAATGAAAACCCTGACGTAAAATCTGAGTCGCCCAAGGTCAAGATCAGGACTTTGTCTATTCCACAGTGCAAACGTGAATGCCTCGCACACCAACCATATTCTTCACCATGAGAAATAAAAATGAACGGCATCGGGGCCAGAGCGATAGCCCAGCGGGTAGGGCATTTGCCTTGCACGCGGCTGGCCTGTGCCGGCCTGGGTTCGATCCCGGCATCCCATATGGTCCCCCGAGCACCGCCCGGAGTAATTCCTGAGTGGAGAGCCAGGAGAAATCCCTGAGCATTGCCGGGTGTGACCCAAAAAGCAAAAAAATAAAATTTTTTAAAAATGAACGGCATCACTCAGCAAAGGAAATGATTTCCCAAACATCATTCTGGACGGAACCTTTTGTTTGTGCTTTCCATCCTAGCAATTTAAAACACATTATGAATTTGTCAGCAGCTCCAAGACCCACAGTCCTTGACATAATTAAACTCCATTAGCTTGGTTCACAGTATAATGGCACCAAGTGTGCTGTGCAAACATATTCTCATAAAAGTCCCTAGGAGGACAATGAACATTCACAGCCCACAATAACAACTTGATGAACATGTCAAAGTATAAAACTTTTTATTAGCAGATGGTGGAACTGACCATCAGAAATGTTATACTTAGATCTAACCAGTCTTGCATTATGATTTTGAACTAATGGAGGAGGGAAAAATAATTTGGGTCCACTACAGCAAAGGTGCCTTTCTGGGCTAACAATTTTTCTGTGATAGGGGCCAGAGAGATTGTGCTATCTCTTTCCTCAGGCCCACCAGGAGTAATTCCTAAGTGCAGAGCCAGAAATAAACCCTGAGCACTGTGAGGTGTGGTCGAAAAACAACAAAAATTTCTACTATAGTATCCTTAGTTTCATATTCAAAAGTAATCAGATTTTGTATTAGTACTTCTCCTATTGAACCTCAGTGACACAACTTATGTCTTTCTTCTGTTTTACTCAAGTAGAGTGTGTTTTCTCTTCATTCTTCTCTCTCCATAAAAAAGTGACCTTTTAAAGTCATATCTGATAAAGTAATAACTATTAAAATATTTTAAAAGCATTTTAATCAAAGAAAACTCTTCGTTTCTCCAGTAGCATGAAAAAGGAAAATGGAAAAATGCATTATATTTTAAGAAGTTAAGCAAAGACTAACTGAAGTTGGAATAAAACCTTTGCAGAATAATGAAATAAAAAATAAGACCTTAGGGCCATAGCAATGGTACGGCAGTTAAGGCACTTGCTTTGCATACAGACTACCTGTGCTCAATCCAAGCACCCCACATGGCTGCCGGTACTCTGCCAGGTGTGATATCTGAGTAAAAGGCCAAGAGTAACACCTGAGCACCACAGGATTTGGCCTCAAAATGAACACAAAACAGAAAAGGAAAATAAAAACTATAAAATAATGCAATGAAAATCAGAACCCTAAGAATTATAACTTCAGTGTTGATAATAATTATTGGAAGCACATTCATATAAATTTTGCAATTTAACAATAAGAGGGACACAAGTAACAATTAATATTATAGGCATATTTTTCTTCCTTATAGAAAAATCAGTCTCTTTCCTTCTGTAAAGCTTTGCAGACGGGCTGGCTTCATGAGCTGCAGATTAGCTCAAAAAATAAAAAATAAAAAAACCTAGAGGGAATCTATGACTTTAATAAGGCCACAGTTAAAATTTTAATGTGAGTAATAATCTCACCCACTGGCCAAGATCCATGATTCATATATGAATCTCAAGATAGATCAACAAGCTGCAGAGATGCTTCCAGACCCCATGCCAGGTTGCGTCTACTGGGGCACCCTGAAAGGGGACAGGTGAGCTCCATGCCCACCCGAACAGAAGCCCAGCTCAGCCCCAAACCGCCAAACTCCACAATAGCCACCATGTTCACTAGTCTGGACTCCAGTGCTCAGACATGCTCAATCCACAAATGAATCTGTTCCAAAACGCAGGCATGCAGGTTTTGTGACTGAAATCTCCAGGTTTTCATTGAGTCAGGCGTGGGCTGCCTCCCCCAAGCTACCTGTTCTTCCTGAAGGACCAGCAGTCACGCTCATGCCTCAAAGCCACCACCGTTGAAAATAACTCCAGCTGTATCATTCCATTAAATATTTTGCAATTCCATGTGACCTTTCTAATGCTACAATATTGATAAACTAAGTTGCAAACCACATTTAATGGCATGTAAATTAGAAGGTAATCAAAAAATATAAACACACACTGCCTAGTCTATAGAAACATATTAGTAATTTCTTATACAAGGTCCTAATGGCTCCATGGTGAGATTTAACAATCTTCACTAACTTTCTCTAAGATAATATTTCTTGATCATTTTTAGCAAATCATTTACAACAAGAAACATAAAATAAATATTTAAGGGTCTGTTATAGGGGCAGGCTTAAGGGGTGGTTGGAAAAATTGGAAATAATGGCGGTGGTAAGGTACAGTGGTGGTGGAATTGGTATTGGAATACTCAATCATTGTAGGAAATTATCGTGAACAACATTGTTAAAAAATTAGAAATAAAAATGTTTAATTGCTTGGAAATATAGAGTATGAAAATAGAAACAAAACAAGCTGTTTCCTTGTGACTGTTTATGTTCATGAAGCCTAGATTAATCTTTGTCTTTTAATTTTTTATAGTAACATTATTAATCTGGATACATCTAGTATTATTAATCTGGATACATCTAGTCATAATTGTGAATGTAGCATCACAGTGGCCATCCTTGGACTATTAGTGTCCCCGTGAAAAAGACACATTCAGGAGCCTCTACTTCTTTATTTTTCACATGCCAGCGTCAAGCACAACACCCACATTCGAGTGTGGCTGTTGATGGATGATAATAAATGAACAATTATTTGGGTGATTAGACTTGTTAAAAAATTGTGCAGATTTATAAGGGGATGAAGTATTCATCCCCTTATAAAAGAGACTCTCAGCCATGGGGCAGAGCGGTTCCTTGCTCTCCCTGTGCCCAGCCGTTCATGAGGCAGTCGGGAGGCATGGTGGGTTCCAGCCTTGGCCCACCACCCCGGCAGAACCTCACAACAAGACAGACGACCCCCACCCACTCCATGGGCGCCGCCATTTTCCACATTGGACTTCCCTCTCTTCAGAACTCCACCCAGCCGACCAGCCCATCACAGCCCGGATCATCGACACCCACCCTGGAGCAGTTACTTCCTCAATCCGGCCCAGGTATGCTGGTCCAGAGACTCTCAGCCATGGGGCAGAGCGGTTCCTTGCTCTCCCTGTGCCCAGCCGTTCATGAGGCAGTCGGGAGGCATGGTGGGTTCCAGCCTTGGCCCACCACCCCGGCAGAACCTCACAACAAGCCAGACAACCCCCACCCACTCCATGGGCGCCGCCATTTTCCACATTGGACTTCCCTCTCTTCAGAACTCCACCCAGCCGACCAGCCCATCACAGCCCGGATCATCGACACCCACCCTGGAGCAGTTACTTCCTCAATCCGGCCCAGGTATGCTGGTCCAGAGACTCTCAGCCATGGGGCAGAGCGGTTCCTTGCTCTCCCTGTGCCCAGCCGTTCATGAGGCAGTCGGGAGGCATGGTGGGTTCCAGCCTTGGCCCACCACCCCGGCAGAACCTCACAACAAGCCAGACGACCCCCACCCACTCCATGGGCGCCGCCATTTTCCACATTGGACTTCCCTCTCTTCAGAACTCCACCCAGCCGACCAGCCCATCACAGCCCGGCTCACGGGCCGCGGTTCATCAATAAAAGCTTTATTTGGAGGTGTTTATAGAGTATGCCTCCCAGCACGGCAAGCCTAGCAAGCTGCTCGTGTTGTATTTGATATGCCAAATGCCAGTAACAATTATATTAGATCATTCTCATGACCTAATATAATGGTTTGAGGCTCTTTATGTTCCTGTACCAAGCCGATGCCCTTGGCTCTACAGCATGTGACAGGACATATTGAGATATTACTGGTGCCCGCTCTAGCAAATAGATGATTAACGGGAAGATCGTGATCGTGATCGTGATCGTGAAGTATTCAAATACAAGAAGTATTATTGCAATACATAAAGGCATAAATAAGAAAACTACCTTTTTCTTAAACTTAAACTTAAGATATGCCAGTCTGCAATATTTATTGGAGTATTCCCAGTATATTATGAATGTTCTTTCTCAATGGAATTCTCAATATGTGTTCAAGCATGCATTTTTTTTTCTTCTTGGGTCACACCCAGCAATTCTCAGGGGTTACTCCTGGCTCTGCACTCAGGAATTACTCCTGGCAGTGTTCAGGGGACCATATGGGATGCTGGGGGTCAAACCCGGTCAACCGCGTGCAAGGCAAGAGCCCTACCTACTGGACTATCACTCTAGCTCCACAGCATGCATTTTTAAGTAAGACACTTTATTACCCAGAGTGTGGGTTACAAGACATTTGAAGTCCTTCCCATACCTATGATCATAGATCACAAGATAATGGAATATTTGGGGATTCCCAGCCACAAATCAATATTTCTTCTCTGTTTATCATCTTATATGATACTCCCTTTCATATCATATGCAATATTCATATTGTGCTATCACTTGATCACTTGATTACTTGATATCCTGTTATTCAAATCGATGAATAACGGGATATCAAGTAATCAAGTGATCAAAGTGATAGCTTCTGTTATAACAGGTCCAGCTTCTCCTTTAGTAATGTAATATCCCCATAGGTTATATAATATTATAGATAAGTTACAGAACCTTGGTCAATTCTAATTCCTCTTCTTACATACTATGAACTGAGAATAAATCTGACAATTCTTAAGGTTAAAAATAATATGCTTTTATTAAAGACAAGAATAATATTGTATGGTATATAAAAACTATTGGAATTTCACATTTTAGTGGCCACAAATACAATTTTGGAACACAGTTCATTAATACGCATAATATCTTGGCATTTTCCTGATATGTGTTTTTTCTGTTTTAACAAAATAAAATACAACCAAGAAAACTTAAATATTTACTACTGGCTCTACATAGAAAATCTGGTAGTACCTGAGTTAGATCATCATTTCCTGCGCCTGGGTTCATTCCAGTTCCTACAGTTGTGCTAAGTGATACTCCCACATCTAGCACAAAGATGGTAAGACTATTACGATGCTTAATGCTCTAGTAATTCCGTGTTGATCATGTAAATTGGCACCATCTCTTCCACATTTGTTTATGTTCTCTATTATCATCATCATAAATATACCATAATAAAACTCAAACTCATAATCTATACCTTCACCAATGTTCTAGCTCTGCATAATCTTTTAGTATTTTGTGTTTGAAGACATAAGTTTCTAAAGGACATTGGGTTATCACAACTTTCAGCCTACCAAGATCCGTACAATTTGCTGGAAGTCTGAATCCGGAGGTAGAAAGACTGCTCTTCACTTAGCTTGTTACAGTCTCTTGATAAGAGTACTCTTGACCACTTTGGGGGATCACAGTACCTATTCATTTTTACAGTGTTTAGGCTAACATATATGTATCAAAGTAAACTCAGGTACGTTTTTTCCTCTAGCTATTTCATGATGATATTTCAAATACCAGTAACAATTATAGACCTCATTCCCATGACCTGATGGAATGGTTTGAGGCTCTTTATGTTCCTGGAGCGAGCAGGTGCCCTTGGGCTCTACTTGCATGAGACAGGTCATATGGAGATGTTACTGGTGCCCGCTCGAGCAAATCGATGATTAAAGGGAAGACAGTGATACAGTGATACAGTTTCATATTCCTTAGAAATAATGACTCTCAATGTTTTTGTTTGGGGCTTGGGGGGCATATAAAATTGTGCTCAGGGCTGACTCCTAGCTCTGTGCAAACTCCTGATGTTCGTTGGGGGAACTATACAAGGTCCCAAGGATTGAACCAGGGTTGTCCTGGTACAAGACAAGTGACCACCTACAAATTTCTGGCCCAATCTCCCAAATTTTGAATTGAATTATTTTTTAGTTCTATTAGAGTTTAGTGTTTTATAATTTTCCATTTCATTCCAAAAACTTAACAGGAAATCAGAAGCACATCTTTGACCATAATTCATTATTATAATATTTTAGGAACAAATGTTTGTTTAACTAATAAGATAATCTATTTTTCAAGTATTCCATTAAGTGCTTCCTACTTTAGGAAATTCAATGATCTCATCTTTGTTCTTTTATATCAATACCCTTTCCTAACTGGCTACCAGCATCAATGCATGTTTAAAACATGAATAACTATTTCCATACAATTTATAAATTCAATTTAAAGACAATTCATTCTATCCAATAAATAATCTGCAAAAAATTATTAAACATTTTGAAAAGTAGAACTGTATGCAATCATTTATTTGTCAATTGTTATAAATTGGAGTCCATAATCACTTGATCACTTGATCACTTGACATCCCATTATTCATCAATTTGCTCAAGCGGGCACCAGTAACATTTCCAGTTGACCCTATCACGTGCCAGTGTAGCCCAATGGCATCATATTATGGAATCCAAGATGCCATTGGATTCCAAAATATAACAGGTTATTTCCTTTCTTCCACCCCTACCATCTACTTTGTCCTCTGAAAATAATGGAAAACAAATAATCTATTAATTAAAACATAAGAATTTAGAGAAATAAATATGGCTACCACTATCTAATTCTATAGTACAACCACTTGACCTTGCTATTTCCTTTCCTCAACCCAAATAAAATTCTGTGAAAAAAGCAATGAATAAAGGACACAGGAAAACAAAACTTTTAACATTGTTAGCATTTATTTTCTCCTAATTATGTCTTATTACTTCAATTAATTTTCGGTGAATAGTACTGAGAAATAAGTGAGTGTTTTAAATGTTTTATAAACTTTATTTTTAAAGCATATCTTCCTTACCTCAACAGCATTTATCTTATACTGACATTTTTATTATTCAAAAATTCTCCCTTGAATAAGATGAGCAGCTCATCTGGAATAAAACAACTATTATGCATCATTAATATCCTAATGCATTATTTATGGTGGTGAATAATATCCTGAAATGAGAAGTCTCTGAAGATAAAATATTGCTCTATCATGTTCCATTATGGAAAGAAAGACTTTTAATTAAAGTGATGCATAGAAATTAGAAGAGAAAAAGTTCTTGATGTTGTTCTACCTACAAGGCTTCCTTTTATAAAGCCTGATAAGAATCAACAGTGCTGTTTACACAGGCAGTGTATGGGAGGCATTCTTAGTAATACAGAATTGCTGAAGTAGGGGGACTTAAACAGTATTAAAGATACTTTTACAAACTTGGTCTAAAGTTCACAAAGAAACAAAAATCTGCTATGAGCAATAACATTATCAAGCAAGTATCTTTGTTTAAGGGAAGCACTTCATGATTATTGGCAAATGATTGACCTAAATTAATAATTGATATTGGTCCCTGTCTAAGGGACTTAAAACATATTTGAGTTTTATGCACACACATATGTGTGTTGCTGCGTGCATGCTAATTATCATTATACATATGTGCATGTTTAAATACACATAAGTTTTCTAATTGTTTTATAACCAGCTACAGTATGAGTTGCTATAATAAGTTCATTTTGTGGTACACAGAGATAAGTTTGTATAGGAAGAAGTAAAACTAAGTCTCTATGTCTAATTACATTGGTTTGCACCTGTAACATACACAAGCACAGCGAAGAGACAGCAAACATCCTTCTTTATCTTAAAAAGTGATTTTAACCACTAAATTTTCCCTTGGAAACAAAAGGCACTGATTAGGGGACTAGAGAAATAGTACAGCAGGTAAAACACTTGCTTTGTGTATCACAACAACTACATCCGTTACTGCATATAGTCCCGAGTTCTTCCAGAAGACCCCTAAGCACACAGTCAGTAATGAACTCTGAGCACATCTATCTGTGCTCAGAGGTTAAATCAAAGGTGTATACTCTAAAAATAATATACATATACATATGCATTGACTTTAGAATAGTGTTTCTGTAAAATAGTGTTCAATCATTAGCCAACAGCTTATATATTATTTTAACTCGTCAATTTTATTTTATACTTCTTCTATCAGATTTATTTTTAAATTACTTCATTGCATTTTTCTAGCTTCTTACCTATGTGCATGAAACATTCTCTATATTAACTCTTATTAATATATACATTTAATGCTGACCATTTTATTCTGATAACATCTTTAATACTACTGACTGTACATCATGAATTAATTTTCATTACATTGAAGAAAAATCTTAATTTTTTTCCATATTTCCCCTTCACCCAACATCTATTAACAATATAAACTTGTAAACTTTCAAGTGATAATAGTAGTATATTTAGGCCAAAGATTACATTCTACTTGTATTCCTTTATAGTCAGGTTCATATTATTATTACACTTGGAATTTGTTGAGGTTTTCCTTGTCACCTAAAATATGATCATTATTCAGTAATTATATATATATATGAGATATATATATCTTTAAATATATAATCTCTTTATGAGTTTGTAATTTTCACATATACCAATAAGGTCAACTTCACTTACATTTTATACTAGAGCTTTTTACTAGAGCAATTTTGCAAATGCTTGTGTTAGGCCACCACTAGATAGTATTTTCCCATTCTTTTGGCACTTCTCATAGCTTCTTTTCTATGAAAGCCATCACTGGTATGGGGTATAGAACTTTACCTGCATTCTGAATTGTATTCTGGTTTCAAATTTTATTTGAGGCACCTTGATTAACACTGCAGCTAATGACAGAGTTTCATTAATACATTGTTATAACACTACGTCAACCACTAGAGGGTCAAAGTCCCTTCACCAATGACCAGTGAGTCTCTCTGATCCACTGTCTATACAGATTTCTGGTAAACTCAGTTCTGTAGATCAATTCTCAGGTTCTTCTGCATTCATTCGTTCAGTGATTTGCTATTTCATTACCAGATTTCTTTATGACAGAATGAGAGAAATCATTCTGCATTTGTCCCTGTTCATCTACCTGACATCACAAATCAAAACACCTTCCATCACGTAACTATTCACCTCATCTCTTCTTTTTCCTTAATAGGAGCCACACCCAGTGGTGCTGTGGGCCCACTCCTGGGGAGGCTCCCCAGTCATGCCATCTGCTGTGTGGCTCCTGGTGGTTCAGCACCCACTGCTGCAGCCACAGGCATGCTTGGTGTCTGGAATGCAACTCGGACTACACATGTGCTCTTCCACTAAAATTTGTTTGGTATTGCCATGTTTTCTTTCTGGTTGCATGTATTGTAGATCCTTGTTCATTCTTTTCACCTTTCTGAATCTCTTTGTTTTAGTACACATTCCATTAGATCTGGCTTTGTCAATCAAAGGCTTAATTGCTCTCAGCTTAACAGGCCATCAATTCCACTTACAACCATTTGTATAATTGATTATTTTGGGTATCAATTCTCTTATAATGTTCAAATAAGTATGCTTATTTTAAAGAAACATAAACATTGGATTAATTTCTGTTTATTTTGTTTTTATTAAAAAATTATGCATATGAACCAAAAATTTCATATTGTAGTCTATTTTATTGTCATATTATAACTTCCCTTGCACATATCAATCGTTATTTAATGTCTAAGTTAAAATTACAAATATGGATATATATTTTTTTTAATTTTTTTATTATACCACCGTGAAACATACAATTACAAAGGTGTTCATAATTGGTTCCTGGCAATACAGTATTCAAGCACCCATCCCTCCACCAGTGCCCCATTTCCACCACCAATGTACGCCTCCCCCCCCCGTCCCCAGGCCGCCTTAATAGCAGGTACCCCAGTTTCCTCTCTTTCTCTCTCTCTGTCTCTGCATCTCTCTCCCTCTTATTTTACACATTGTGGCTAGCCCTGCAGATATTTAGAGTTTATCACTTAAGTCTCTTTGTGTATATTCAGTGGTGAGTTTTAATCTGCCATTACCATTTCCCATATTTATTAAAACACTGGTATCTATTTATATCCTATTAATGAATGCAGTCATTCTATATCTGTCCTTTTCCTTCTGACTAATTTCACTCAGCATGATAGACTCCATGTCCATTCATTTGCAGGTAAATTTCATAATTTCATCCTTTCTGACAGCCACATAGTATTCCATAGTGTAGATGAACCACAGTTTCTTTAGCCAGTCCTCTGTTCTCGGGCATTTAGGTTGTTTCCAGATTCTAGCTATAGTGAATAGCGCAGAGATGAATAAAGAAGTACAGATAGTGTTTCTGCTATGTGTTTTTCGGTCTCTAGGGTATATTCCCAGGAGTGCTATTGCTGGATCAAATGGGAGCTCAATATCTAGCTTTCGGAGGAATGCCCATATTGTTTTCCAAAAGGGCTGGACCAGTCGGCACTCCCACCAGCAGTGGATGAGAGTCCCTTTTCCCCACATCCACGCCAGCACCGGTTGTTCTTGCTGTTTTGGATGTGTGCCCGTCTCTGTGGGGTGAGATGGTACCTCATTGTTGTTTTGATTTGCATCTCCCTGATGATTAAAGATGAAGAGCACTTTTTCATATGCCTTCTTCTTTTTGGAAGCTTCTGTTCATTTCTTCTCCCCATTTTTTGATGGGGTTGGCTGTTTTCTTCTTGTGGAGTGTTACCAATGCCTGATATATCCTGGATATTAACCCATTGTCAGATGGGTATTGGGTGAATACCCTTTCCCACTCTGTGGATTGTCTTTGTATCTTGGTCACCATTTCTTTTGAGGTGCAGAAGCTTTTCAATTTTATATAATCCCATTTGTTTATCATTGCTTCCATTTGCTTGGTCAGTGGTGTGTCGTCTTTAAAGATACTTTTCGTTTCGATGTCGTAGAGCGTTTCTCCTATGTTTTCTTCGATGTACCTTATAGATTCATGTCTGATATCGAGATCTAGAATCCATTTTGATCTGACTTTTGTGCATGGCGTTAGAAGGAGGTCTAAGTTCATTTTTTTACACGTAGCTGCCCAGTTTTCCCAGCACCACTTGTTGAAGAGGCTTTCTTTGCTCCACTTAATATTTTTTGCTCCTTTATCGAAGATTAAGTGGTTGTATATTTGTGAGTGCGTTTCAGGATACTCAGTTCTATTCCATAGGTCTACGGGTCTGTCTCTATACCAATACCACACTGTCTTAATTACAACTGCTCTGTAGTAGAGCTTGAGGTTGGGGAAAGTGATACCTCCCATCTTCTTTTTCCCAAGGATTGCTTTAGCTATTCGTGGGGTTTTATTATTCCATACAAATTTCAGGAGTGTTTGTTCAATTTCTTTGAAGAACATCATGGGTATCTTTATAGGGACCGCATTGAATCTGTATAAAGCTCTAGGGAGTATTACCATTTTGATAATGTTAATCCTTCCGATCCATGAGCAGGGAATGTGTCTCCATTTCCTCAGGTCTTCTTTTATTTCCTGAAGTAACGTTTTGTAGTTTTCTTTGTAGAGATCCTTTACATTCTTTGTCAAACTGATTCCTAGGTATTTGATTTTCTGTGGTGCAATTGTGAATGGGATGGTTTCTTTAATGTCCCTTTCTTCTCTTTCGCTGTTTGCATATAGGAAGGCCATTGACTTTTTGGGTATTGATTTTGTACCCTGCTACTCTACTATAAGAATGTATTATTTCTAGGAGCCTCTTGGTAAAGAGTTTTGGGTTTTCCAGGTATAATATCATGTCATCTGCAAATAGTGATAACTTGGCTTCTTCCCTTCCTATCTGGATGCCCTTAATGTCCTTTTCTTCCCTAATTGCTATGGCAAGTACTTCCAGTACTATATTGAATAGAAGTGGTGATAGTGGGCAGCCTTGTCTTGTCCCTGATCTTAAGGGGAAGGCTTTCCGTTTTTCCCCATTGAGAATGATGCTCGCTGTGGGCTTGTAGTAGATGGCCTGGATTATCTTGAGGAAGGTTCCTTCAATCCCCATTTTACGGAGAGCTTTCATCATGAACGGGTGTTGAATCTTGTGAAATGCCTTCTCTGCATCTATTGATATGATCATATGGTTTTTATTTTTCTTTTTGTTGATATGATGTATTATGTTGATTGACTTGCGGATGTTGAACCATCCTTGCATTCCCGGGATGAATCCCACTTGGTCATGGTGTACAATCTTTTTGATGACTCTTTGGATTCTATTTGCTAGTATTTTGTTGAAGATCTTAGCATCTGTATTCATCAGGAGAGATTGGTCTGTAGTTTTCCTTTTTTGTGACATCTTTGTCTGCTTTGGGTATCAGGGTGATATGTGCCTTGTTAAAAGCTATTTGGTAGTATTTCTGTTTCTTCAATTTGCCGGAAGAGCTTAAAAAGAATTGAGAGTAGGTCCTCTTTTAAAGGTTTTGTAGAATTCACTGGTGAATCCATCTGGACCTGGGCTTTTGTGTTTGGGGAGACTTTTGATTACAAATATGGATATATTTTATTTTGAAAGTTTTAACTATTTTCATGCTAATACTTTAAACAATATCCATTAATTGCTCTTCTTCATATTAACAGCCTATAAGTATTCTCTCTATGAACAATATTGAAAATAGCTAATAACTTTTTTTTCCTTTTCTCACCAACATCTAATTTAAGAAGGCTGGAGAGATAATACAGCAGGTAGGGCTCTTGCCTTGCATGTGGTCAACCCGCATCTGATCCCAGCATTCCATATGGTCCCCCCCCATGTACCACCAGGGGTAACCTCTGAGGACAGAGCCAGAAGTAACCCCTGAGCATCATCAGATATTGCCCAAAACCAAAACAATATTTTACTTGAGGTTTAGCACAATACAAAATGATAGCGTGATTTTAATAAACTTTCACTCTTCCTAACCCCCATTTTTGGTAGTTTAAATCTTTTTTTTTTTTTTTTTTTTTTGGTGTCACACCCGGCAATGCTCATGGGTTACTCCTGGCTCTTTGCTCAGGAATTACTTCTGGTGGTGGTCAGGGGACCATATGGGATGCCAGGGATTGAACCCAGGTTGGCACGTGCAAGGCAAACGCCCTACCCGCTGGGCTATCACTCCGACCCTATTTTTTGGTAGTTTAACCAATAACACTGTCAGAGCCTAGAGCCATAATCTGTTAGTCTCCTGCTTAAACCATCCTGAGTCTCAGTTCCTCAAATAAATATGTTTCATTTGCTTAGTATCATTTCCAATCCAAACCCAGGTTTATCCTCCAGTAAATTTCTCATGGAAACAATATCCTTAAGCTTTCCTTGTTTAAGGCCTTTATATGAAAGCATCTTAGTAAGAATCCTTTATTCATATTTAACCCCAAGCCAAGCCTGGAAACAGCCTGTGTTGGTGGGGTTGTAATGTAAAAAGGACCCTCATCCACTGCTGGTAGTGTCATCTGGCTCAGTCTCTAAGTAAGGCAATGTGGCCATCGCTCAAAAAAAAGGGAATAGCACTCCCATAGGACCCAGTGATACTTCTTGGCATCTAACCCTAAAACACAAAAACATGAATTCAAAAGAATAAACACACACCTATGTTCATCACAGTGTCTAATACATCAGTCAAAATATGGAAACAACCCAAATATCCAGTTATAAAAGGATCAAGAACTTGTATCAAGAAATGAAGTTATGAAATTTGCATATAAATGGATGGACATGGAGAGGCTCATGTTGAGTGAAATTAGCCAGAAGGAAAAAGATATAGAATGTCTGCATTTATTTGCATGACATAAATATATATGTATACATACATATATATATATATTATATACATACATATATATTATGATACCAATATCCATGGTAAGGCAAAACATGAATCAGGAGGTCTTGTCAAAGGTGGAATCTACCACAGGTGTGTGGGAGTCAGAGGTTAGGTAAGACAGAGATGGGAACAGTGTGTTAATAATCGTCAAAATTGATAATACCATCCTAGAATTGGGCCTTGAATATAGGCAAAAAGATACACCGGATAACCTCTAGACATATATATTGCAATCCACAATGTGTGAGAGGAGAGCGAGAGAAAAAGAGAGAGAGAGAGAGAGAGAGAGGAGATAAAGAACCTTCCATAGAGGCAAGCTAGGAGAGGGAGTGGAGGAACTGGAGTTATTGGTGGGAAATGGGCACTGATGGGGAGATGGGTGCTGGAACACTGTATGACCAAAACCCGAATTGAACTTCTTTGTAATTGTATATCTCAATTTGTAATTGTATAGCTCATGGTCGTATAATAAAGTATTTAAGAAATGAAAAAAGGATCAAGAATATAAACAGTGAAATGCTATGCAGTTCTAGGAAAGAAAAAACAAACATGCGATTTTTCATGACAAGGATGGAACTAGAAAGGTAAAATCAGTCAGAAGGAAAGGGGTATTTACAGAATACTCTCACTCATTCGTGGAACTTGCAGATACACAGAAAGATATATCTTTGACAAGTTCAAAGGAGAATCAATAAAACTAATCCAAGGGCTTGGATTAGTTACTAGAATGCTAGTATAGTGGATAGGGCATTTGCCTTGCACGCAGTTCAATCCCTGGTATCCCATATGGTCCCACACACATGACCATGAGTAATCCCTGAGTGCAGAGTGGGGTGTAAAAGCTGGGCATTGCCGGGTGTAACCCAAAAAAGCAGAAAAAAAAAGAAAGCTCATCCACAAAACTGAATTTTTGGGGGAGTTGACTTAAAGGGGAGCGTCACTGAAATTCTTGTGGGAGAAGGATTCTCTGTGCTGAGCATGATGTTGGAATTGAGTAGATGGGAAAACTTTATTAATGATATTATAAGCCACAGTACCTCAAATAGTAAAACAAGAAAAAAGAATCCTTGACTCATATTTTCTTCCCTGGAGTTTCTGGAAGGTGGAATGAAGGAAAGAATTTTGTAGCTCTATTATTAATTCTCAGCCTTTTGTGAGTCTCTGTTCTCTCAACTGTGGAACTTCTTCAAGCCTGGCTTTCAGTCCCTCCTACCCCCTGCTTAAGTGGGACAAGATGATTGAAGTAGGCTGAGGTGGCCAGTTCGCTCCCCTTGGGTAGTTAGTCACTGAGAAATTTTGCAGACGAAGCTCTGATAAATTAGTTTCATCTGATGGCAGATCTTGTTTAGAAGAATAAAACGATCTGGAATATTTTAAAGTGTTCATTTTCCCCCTCTCCTGGTGGTAGGCGTTTGACGATATTTTTTTTCTCCCAAATAGCTCCCAGAAGATAAAACCCTCCAAAACATGAAGCCCTTTCATTATTGCATCCTGCCGGGATTTTTAACTCAAGTTGACCAAAGAGCTTCTTCCATCAATCCATCAGTTACAGTTCCCTTTTCCCTGCGCAATCAGGTTCCTATAGAGGTTGATGCTCTAGTAAACGTTAATTCTCTGTGCCCATTTTCAGGCTCTCTAAATTATAGAGGTTTGTCCTGCAACGGCACTTTTCTGATGGACCAAAGAGCTGCTGATTTTTCATTGTGTTAAGATTTTCTTGCTTTTCATGAAAATGAAACATGAATGGCTACCTCTAAGCGTCTTAAAAGGCAAAGAGAGCCTAGAAGTGTCTCATGCCCTTTCAATATCAAACTTCATTTCTCTTCGAACTACTGTCTTTTAGATGGGTTTTTACTTTTCCCTATTCCATTACTCTCCAGGCGTACCCCACTGATACACCTGTCTTGATGGTCTCTCCTATTTTACTGTTCATTTCAAAAAATCAGCTTTTTAATTTAAAAGTCTCTTTTGTAATCACTCAGCTTTTCTCTAATCTTCCCCCCATCTCACCCTATTTCTTATTTTTTAAATTTTTATTGAAGCCATGATTACAGTTATTGATAGTTGTTGCCTTTCCTCCATTGTACCTCTCTCTGTTGTAATTTAGCTCATTTTGAAACACTTCATAATTGGAAGTCTGAGAAATGTTATTCTGCCTCCATACTTTCTGATTTCTGAAATTAAGTATATATTATACTTAAAGAAAATTATAGGGGGCCAGAGTGATAGTCCAGCGGGTACGGTGTTTGCTTTGCATGCCGCTGGTCTGTGCAGGCCCGGTTTCGATCCCCGGCATCCCGTATGTTCCCCTGAGCACCGCCAGGAGTAATTCCTGAGTGCAGAGCCAGGAGAAACCCCTGAGCATCGCGGGGGTGACCCAAAAAAGCAAAAAAAAGAAAAGAAAAGAAAACTATAAAAATATACAAATAACTACATATCGCATCCTCTGTATGAATTATATATAGTTCAATATAATTCTGTGTGTAACTATATGTCATAGAAACATATAATGGATATATAAGAGACAGACAGAAGCAAAATTACATCTATGAGCACACCTAAAAAACTGGTACAAATTGAGACAAGCTCTCTTGCAATCTTAGAAACGAGAGCCATAACAATTTTTATGACTTTGCAGCTCGAGAGTAATCTGTCTGCCCTTCTAGAGTCCAACCAATAACAATTATTTTCTCATAGTATTGCTTCAATTCCCTCCCCAACGTTTACCCAGACCTTCTTCTACCCTTTACTCATTATCACACAAGCTGACTTCAAACGTGAAACCCCACAATTTCTCTTCAGAGGAAGGGTTTGTCTAGAAAGGAGCTTTATTGGATTACTTATTGCCAAAGTTCCACCAGACAATATTTCTCCAGAAATAGCCAATCTTTCCATTGACCATTTAAGCCTTCTTATCTGGGGTTGTTTTTACCAGGCTTTCCAGTGGATATCTGTTACTGACTTTTCAATACAAGAGAATGTATGTTGCTTTTCCTCTACTTTCTTCTCCGTGTTGATCATAAGCAGAGAGAACTTGTCATATTGTCATCACCTTTATTTTAGAGGCACTATTAGTTGTGACTTTGACATTTGTCATCTCCTTAGTGATTTTTGTATAGAAATTCTAAGAAATTAAGAACTATGTTTCCCTGGTAAGTTCTTGTTTATCCTCAAATTTTAAACAAAAAACAAGTGGGCCTGTCAAACACTAATTTTTAAACAAAGAAGACAGCAACTTAATTCTAAATATAGAAAAAAAAATCCATTCATATAAATTGTACACAAAAATATATTTACTCGCAATAATAAATGACAATAACCTATATCATCATAGTTTATATTTACATTTAATGCAGGTAGAAATGCGCAGACAAACTAAGAACATGGAAAAACTCTTCAGAAAATTTCAGTCCCACCTTTGATTAAAAAAATTATATAGCTTAAGATATTTCTGGGCTCATTTCCAGGAACACATATATAATTTACTATGACTGACTACTCATAGCCAGTAATCAATCTGTTCTCTTCACCTTTATAATAAACATAGCAGACACCAACTTCAAAAAATTTTAAAAGGTCATCTCATGTTTTTTCTACTAATAAAAGTCAAATAAAGATATATCTGCTTAAAATATAACTGTACCCCAACTTAAATATATATTTGTTTTCGTTGTCATTGCTTGTGTAGCTACTGTCTTGGAGAGACACAAACTGGGCCACAGGTAGCTGTGCTGGAAACTATTTCCTGTTCTGTGTTCAGAGATAACTTCTGCTTTCAAGAGATAAGTGCTTAGGAGACCATATAAGATGCCCGGGACAGAAGTGGGGTCAGCTGCATACAAGGCAAGTCCACTACCCTTTGGATTATCTCTCTAGTCCCATCTAATATCTCTTAAACATTATATGAGATCAGAGTTCTGACTCTGTTATTATAAAAATTAAAAATCTCTTATAAAATTACAATTGGCCTGGGGCCAGAGAGCTAGGACAGCATGTAAGGTGTTTGCCTTGAATGTGGTTAACCAAGGGTGGATCCCTAGAATCCCACATGGTCCCCAGAACCTGTCAGTAGTGATCCCTGAGCACAGAGCCCAGAGCCAGGAGTGAGCTCTGATCACAGCAAGTTGTAGCCCAAAGTAAAACAATAATGGATATATGTTGTTGCTGTTGTTGTTGTGTGTATACATATATATATGTGTGTATGTTGTGTGCATACATATACATATATATACATATATGTATATATGCACACAATCTATATATACATGCATATATACATATATACATACATATATATACACATATATACATATATACACACACATATATATGTATATGGATATGCTCACATATATATGTATAGGTATATATATGTGTGTGTGTGTGTGTTTGTGTGCCAGAGTGTGTGTATGCTTGTATATATACACACACACAAACATACACTAGTGGTTCCCTTCCAAATTTAATAATCCACTAAGTTTGGGGTTTTGCTCATTAGGTTTTTGGGCATACTAGAGGTGCTCAGGGTTTTCCTAGGTCTTGTACTATGACTTCAGTCCCAGATTTGTTTATGGAACACTTATGATTTCAAGGCTCTGTGCAAAGTACTATAAGATAATAATAAAATAGATATGCTCTGGTCCTTGGGGTTTACATATATGACACTTCACATGCATACAAGGAGAAAAAAAAAGCAGATATCATAGAGAAGTAAGCACAACTGATGTAGCAGATATCATACAAAAGTAGGGGTAGATATCAGGAATAAGTAAGGGCAATTAATGAAGCAGATATGACAGAAGAAAGCACAACTGGTGAAGCAGATATCTAACAGACTTTAAGGGCCTCTGACATAATGGAAATATAAAGAAAGAACTATTAAGCAGAACCCAAACATTCAGAGAGAAGAACTAGAAAGTGGTGTTTGACAATGGTACTGAACAAGAAGCTGTGCTTTAGCAGGTACAAGGTTTGGGAAGGTCATACATGTAGGGAGAATAAAAGCAAACCGACATATGGAGGGGGCAGGAAATGAAAAAAAATAGGGGATTAAGAAGAAATCTCAGTAGAAAACAAAACAAATGAATGATATAGGAACTAGAAAAATAAATGGGTTGGAGCAATAGTACAACATGTAGGGCATTTGCCTTGCATGCAGCCAACCCATGCTCTATCTCTGGCCCATATGATCCCCTGTTGCAGGATACCTAAAAGCCTAGGCCTCTGCATCTGCCCTGGATTGCCTCCTGCTGGTCACTTCATAGATAGGGGGATACTCTGAATGTGGCAGTCTTATCTGACCATGTATTCTGTACTAGCTGGTATAAATATTCTCTCATGCTACCACAAGCATCGTGGGACTAGCTAGATCTTACCAGCATATTTGCCTGGCCACATTGGATCTCTAAGTAATTAGACCAGAGAGAAATGCAGTTTGCCTCCAAGCAAGCAAGCATGGCTCCCTGATAACTCAAAGGCAACTAAAATACAAAACTACCGTGAAGTAGACGAGACTCTTGTGAAGACTTGGAGAAATATTTAACTGCATTAGTATTAGTCTTTGGTACAGAGACATGCCATCTCAGAAACCCCCTTCTCTACCCTATAAAGGCAATTCCAGGCAGATCTTGGCTTAAGATATTAGGTGAGGTGCTGGGAGAAATTACCTGAGGGCATTTGATCCTTCCTGCCAGGGGAAGTTACATTTAGCTTATAGCTTCTCCCAGCTCTGCTAGGAGGCTTTTAGTTAGCTCTGGGTCCTTGTAAACAACCAGATGGTCTCCTGAAGTTGCTATATTCTATAGAACTATGTTCCTGTTTTCATCTCTAGATAGCCCAGCCCAGAATGGGCTGGGCTGGGGAGTTTGGGCAGATTTCTGGCTATAAAATAAGCTGCAAAAAGAAAGAAGCTTTTTTTTCCCCCTTTTGCCATTTCGGCTTCCCTTGGTGTTTTGCTTCTCTGTCCTCTCCATTCTCTGTTGGGCCTCAACACGTAGTGGCAGCCATCTTGGCCTATACCTGGCTGGGGCCTAGCTGGGAACCCAGAGTCCAGAGGTTTTCCCTGCTCTTGGATTGTATATTGGATCCTGTGACAGTAAAGCCCTTTTTAAAACTGCATCGGATTCTTGAGTCTTCATCCATTCCCGCTGGCTTCTGAGGTAGAAGGGACCTCGCTTCCCGGCACTGTGGGGGCCCCGCGGCACTCCCCGACAATCCCCCAAGCACCACCAGGAGTAATTCCTGAGGGCACAGCCAGGAGTATCCCCTGAGTATTGCCAGGTATGACCCAAAAAGAAAAAAAATCAGCATCTCATCCCAAAGTCAAATTTTTTTAAAAACTGAGAAAGTTTAAGATAAACAGCTCTATAAATGATAAAATATCAGTTCACTAGGTCATCAGTAAAATCTCAAGGTCAAGCATCCCTATAATAACCAGCTTAAAGGAATGTCTAACCTTATTTCAGTGCCTTGACTGCTACATGATATGCCTACTATGTTATAAGAGGCATTTGTTTTTAGTACTGAAAATATTCTCTTAAAGGTCTAAGAGAACAAAGCTAGTAAAATGTTCAAAATAATTTAGAAAACTCAAGTCAACTAATCGAACTGTTTTACAAAATGTTAGAAACTATAAGAAATGAATTAATTAAAATATTTAGCATTTTTCTTTCTATAAAGAATTATTTTCACATCCTAGACTATACAAAAAAAAATCGGTAAACTAAAAGTAAATCTAAGCAGGCCTACAAAAGTTTTGGTACCCATTACTCCAATACTTATACCACTGAGATGAACTGAATATAACAATTAAATCATATAAATACATTGTTTGATTTCATTTCAGTGTAACCAAAGAAGCGCTCTAGTATAAAGAATCAAGAATCTGATGTTAGAAAATCCAAGGTGAACATGTGAAAAGCCACTGCTAAGTCGGCTTCAAATCACATTAAGCACTTCTGAGAACAGCACCTGACCTCTATTAGCTTTCCATTTCCTCATCTCTACAGAGTCCATGGATGTAATAATTAGGCACACTGTTACGGCAACAATTGAATGAGATTACATCAACAGACTGCACAGGAAGATTGTTAAACTGCTTCTTTCTAGTTAAGTCTGTACCCTCGGAAACATAATTTCCTCTTTCCCTATGCACACAATTTCATCACAGTATCTTTATTGCTCCATCTGCAACAACACACGTTTCCCTACCACCATGACTTCTAGTCTGACAAACCATCACAATGACTTCTAGACTGAAGAATTCATGAGAACTTTACAGACGCTTCCTAACTAGTGCCCTGTTCTATTTTGCTGTTTTAAGATTGTGTGTGTGTGTGTGTGTGTATCACTTGATCATTTGACATCCCGTTATTCATCGATTTGCTCAAGCGGGCGCCAGTAACATTTCCATATGACCCTATCACGTGTCAGTGTATCCCAATGGCATCTGGTTGATTCAGGAATATGAAGAACCTCAAACCGTTCCTTCAGGGTCTTGACAAAGAAGTCTGACCATCTTGTAGGTGGGCATCCACGTGATCTTTTGACATCCCATGGGATCCAGTTAGTAACAGCTCTAGTCCAGCAGTCGAGACTAACCCTAACCCTAACCTAACCCTATATATATATACATATATACATATATGTATATATACACATATATACGTATATATATGTATATATGTATGTATATATGTACATATAAATAAATAAATATATATGTATGTATGTATATGTATGCATATATAGACATATATATGTATATATGTATGTATATATATGTATGTACACACATATATACATACATATGTATGTATATACATATATACACAGGTGTGCATATATGTATACACACACGACTCTAGTACAGCAGTCGTGTATGTGTGTGTGCATATATATGCATATATATGCGCATATATATATGCACACACACATACGACTGCTGGACTAGGAGCCATGTGTGTATACACATACACATACACACACACATATATATATAATCTTAAACACTTAAGTCAAATTGAATCACTCAGAATGATCAAGAGCTGCTCACGCTCACATCAGTCTATTCTGCTTAGTGGTCTCTACAATGGAATGACTGCCCTTGTACCCTTTGTGAACAGTGAATCCTTGTTTCATCACTATCTGACTCTGCTTTTCCTCAAAGTCACAGTCACTAATACACATGTTTACATTTCTCCTCCAATCTAAAGGTTATATCTATTCAATCACATCTGAGTTCTTTGCACAAAGCAGACTCAATTAAAAATATGTTTAAAGGACAGTGAGGAAAAATAATTCATATCCCCTCTAGTTTATGTGAGCCACAGAAAACATGAACGTGCCCATCAATTACTTAATGCACTAAGTAAAACTTGAATATTTGGATAGTCTCAAAAGAGTTTATCCCACCTTGGAATTTGAAGTGGACTCCAAGAAACAAAGCCTGTTGCCGAATCCTTCTGCTGCCAAGCAGAGCTTCTGTTGTTCTTTGTGGATGGTTGCAGTACACTGAAGGACCACTTCATCATCCTGTAAGGGCAAAGAAACAAGGGAGAAAACAAGTTAGATTAGACATGACGAGACAGACAAAATTAGATAGAGAAAAACAATATTTAATCTGTTTCTAAAATCTGATAAAAAAACATTAAAAACCCATAATTAATCACCAAAGCACTTATACTTGCAAAAAAATTACTAGGTAAGGGTAGTAAGTCTAACATTGCTCCAAGGGTTTGCTCTCATGAGCGGGGGAGAGACCATGCTGGCCGGACTCGGAGTGCAGTTTTGGGCCCTGCCCTTTCCTCTGCCTCCATGCCAGTTGCCCCGGAAGAAAGAGACCCACCCACGCCAGACCCACATATCCCTTGTGGCGCAGCCGCTTGCAGCCATGTGATATTTTTATAGGATACTGAATTTTGCATAAGGTTCTTTCCAATTTCTTTCACATTTATACATAGTAAACAGTTATAGACATGTTTTAACTGATACCAGTAAGCCTGGCAAGAAGCCAGAGCAAACCACACATCATACAGTTAGTCATTCTCAACATCCAGACTCCATAGTTCCTCAGAGTTCCATCCAAGAGAAAACCTGATCTTCCCCCTTTAAGTTTCATCAGTAAATGCTCGGGTTGAGAGCCTTCTACTGAGATTATACCACCTACACGGTAAAGCCTGGCAAGCTACCGTGTTTTATTTACTTTTATGCCAAAGACTAGTAACTATTATGGACCTTAGTTCCATAACCTGAAGAATGGTTTCGGGCTCCTCCTGTTCCTGTAGCAAAAGATGCCCCTTGGGTTGCACTTGCTTGTGACAGGACTAATGGAAATGTTACTAGTGCCCACTCGAGCAAATCGATGAACAATGGGAAGACAGTGATACAGTGAAGGGTAGTAAGAGAGTGAGTCGATTGCTATTCAAGCCAATTGAGTTTCACACTGCCCTTACTGAACGCCAGTGGGAATTTGCATGGAGAATGATAAAAATATTGTACTTCCATGTTAACACTCTCATAGTCTGTTTTAATCATCCAAATTACCGAGAAATTGTCTGACGTTTCTAGGACATCAATTGTCACAAGAATGGAACAAATTCTAACAGGAGCACGCATGACATTCCAAATGAACACGTGAAGGCAGGTCAATAACAGCTTCAAGGTAAAATTCACCAGGAAAAACACAGCAGTTCAACATTACATTGTCTACTGAATTTTGACATAACAAGAGAAGACAGCACTGTATTCAGAGGCCCACATCACTTCTCAGACTTTCTGCTTGCTCATTTAACCTACTGGGTGACGGTAATCTCCTAGTCCCGGGCCTTTATGGACCTGGAAGCAGATTACCCTCATTCTGTCTGAGTCCCTGCAGTGTCAGCCTTGGCTCCATTATAACACACGCCATTACTTATACTCTAAAACACATAGCTCCATTTATTGCACGTCACACTACATACCTTATATCTTGCCATTGGCTGAGGACCAGAAGGGATGGAAAAGGGAAATGCCCAGCCCAACCCCTCAGACGCCAGGGAGATAACTACAAAGTTTCAGTCTCAGAACCCAGCAAACACAATGAGGAAGGTGTGTGGAAGCTCACCAAGCTCAGGGAGTAGAATTAAATAGCACAGAAGACTCTACCTGGATCAACCAACCTTGTAAACTCGCAGATACCATGTTTAGGATATCTTATGAGCTCAAAAAAAAATGATGAGCCATAAGGCCAGAGCAAGAATACAGAGGGTTAAATTATTTTCCTTGTGTGAAGCCAACCTGTGTTTGATCTCTGGCACCCCCTAAGTATGCCTGAGCCCCGCCAGAAGTGATCCCTGAATGCAGAGACAGGTATTACTCTGAGTACTGCCGGGAATGGTCCAAAAAACAAACGAACAATAAAAAGCAAACAGATAATCAATGAACCAGAAAAGCACAGAGAATATGAGAGTAGAAATAAGAATATTACCTTCATAGGTGCCAGAGATGAAGAATATGGTTGGTGAGAAGGGCCAGAGTCATAGAGCTGCAAGTAAGATATTTGTCTTGCATACAATTGACTCATGCTCGATCCCCCGCATCCTATAGGGTTCCCTGAGCCTGCCAGGAGTGATCCCTGAGCACAGAGCCAGAGTAAGCCCTGAGTTTGCTTGAGCTTTCTTGGGGGATGTGGCCCCCAATAAAGATCACCCCGATTAATGGACTAGAGGGTGTGAGCATCAAAATAACGTAAGCTGAGGAAAAACCAATGGGGTCCAAGATGAGATTCAGGAAACCTTTTGTAAATAACATAAGATAAGAAAAGAAAGGAAATAAACAGCATATCAGAGAACTATGTAATAGTCAATGTAAGAATCATCGGAGCCCCAAAAAACAGGAATGTAAAGTCAATGAAGAACCACTAGTTAAATAATCATAGCCCAGATGTTCCCAGGGTTGAGCAGAGCAGGTACTCAGATCCAACATGGGTCTTAGCCAAAATGACCCAAAGAAAAATACTCCAAGAAACATTATAATCAGAATATCAAAGTCAATGATAGAGACAGAATATTAACAACAGCAAAATACAAAAAGAGACTTCTATACAAAGGGAACCAGAAGCTTTACAGATGTATCAAATGATCCTCAAAGTATCAGAAGAGAATGGTAGGATATAGTATTTAAAAAAAAAACTAAATAAAATTAAAATCTCACCAAGAATACTCCACCCAGCCAGATTGGCATTCAAAATTGAATGAACTACTCAGACCTATAAAAAGGCTGAAACCAGTTTCACAAGAAGGACTAAGGTCAAAGCAGCATTATTCACAATAGCCAGAATCTGGAAGCAACCAGAGTGCCCGAAAATTGATGACTGTATAAAGAAGCTTTGGTACATCTATACAATGGAATACTATGCAGCTGTTAGGAAAAATGAAGGTATAAAATTTGCCTATAAATGGATGGACATGGAGATTATGTTGAGCGAAATTAGCCAGAAGGAGAGAGACAGATACAGAATGACTGCATTTATTTGCATAACATAAATATATAGGTACATATTATGATGCCAATATCCAAGGTCAAGTGAAACATGTATTAGGAGGTCTTGTCAAAGGTGGAAATTATCACAAATGTGTGGGACTCAGAGGCTAGGTAAGACAGAAAATGGAACAGTGTGCTAACAATTGTCGAGGGTACTAATGCCAACCTAGAACTGAGCATTAAATAGAGGCAAAAAGATACACATGATAACCCTTTAATGTATGTTATGTAATCCATAGTCTGGAGGGGAAGGAAAAGAAAAAGAGAGAGAAAGGGAAAGAAATAACCATCCATGGAGGAGGGCTTGGGGAGTGGGGAGGGAACCGGGGATGTTGGTGGTGGGAGATGGGCACTGGTGGCGGGATGGGTGCTGGAACACTGTATGACCAAAACCCAAATATGAACTTTTTAATTGTATATCTTTGTAATTGTAAAAATAAAAAAAAAATTTTTTAAAAGACCAGGCAAACTTCTCAGCACTTTGCCTGAGTCTAATATTCACTCAGTGCTTATGGTTGCGCTCTATAAGATTTAGAATGGTTTATTAGCCCTAGCCTGCGAAGAGTTTTATCCTTTTTCAACAATGAACTTTTCTTTCATTTACATCAAATGGTCTATGTATATTCAGGTGATTTTTGCATCCACGAAAGTGTTATTATAATATTTTACTGATTAACAAAGATATTTAAGCATTATCTTATATTTTCTAATCTAAAGCCTATATTTCATTTTTTGATAAAACACACTCATACTTTTCTAAGTCTCTTCATATTGTTTCCTTAAATGTTCTTAATTCCCCTCTCCCCACTCTTCCCCACTACTTACAATAAGTGGTGTATTTGTAGAATTTATCTACTTCAAGCTAATTTTAGAATAGCACAGAATTATTCACACTTAATTTTTTAACTTATATACCAAGAAAAGAAAAAGATACATTTTGGCAGAGGAAATTTTTTTTTTAATTTGTCACTGATTTACAGTTTTGTGGAATTTCAGCATTTGAGCTGTAATTATCCTTATGTATGTATGCATATATTAACACCTCTACAATAAATACAAAAATCTCTCATGTGTAGGATTAAAAGATTATAATAATAATAAGGGAATAGCAAATGGTCAAATAGAGAATAACAAATTGCCAAAGTCACTGGAGCTTGAGATTTTTGTCTAAAATATCTGAGCTTACAAGGGGCTAGGGGATGTAGTTGGAACATTAATTGATGGAAATGGGCACTCTGGTGATGGAGGTGGTATTAGAATAATTTATGTATAGAATTAAAAATATTACAAATTCTGTTATATCAATGAAAAATTACATAAAAACAGAAAGCTAAGTTTACTAATTGCCTTTGCACAACTGGAAAATAATAAATTGTCATGGTGGGA
The DNA here is from genome assembly GCA_021461705.1 of Cryptotis parvus. NCBI lineage: Eukaryota > Metazoa > Chordata > Mammalia > Eulipotyphla > Soricidae > Cryptotis > Cryptotis parvus. The sequence continues at coordinate 71,854 of JAJIBD010005710.1, forward strand.
ATAAAAAAAAATCAATGTAATAAAAATGGAAGATTCTTTGACCACAACTTTAATTTTTATACTAGCCCCCAAATTCACAGACACGACACATTCCTTAACTGTGCTTTATTTGGAAGGACATTTGTTATCACTGATCTCTTAAATGAAGAATTTTGACACTGAAATAAAAGTTGTAAGAATCCCATTATTATGAAAAGCTTCTCATGTCTACTGTCCTTTGCACCAGAGCATTTACAAGAGGGAAAGGACCTATATGCATATAATAACAGCAAGAAAGAATTTAGATAGCTAACCTGTATTCACACCAAAGAAAGCTTATGAAAGCAAAACACTGTGATAATAACTGAGGGGGAAAATTGTTCACTAATGATAATGATAAATTCAATGTATTTTTATAAGAAAACAAGCCCAGTTCTTAGTAAATCTGTGTAGGACAAAGATGTGCAGTGTTCTAAATCTATTGAATACAGAATTTGGCAGCAACTAATAATCATATCTACCTTTTCCTCTTTCTTGAGAAGTACACAAATAATTTGTTGAAAAGCTAGTATGTTGCTACTTGTTTTAACAAAACCTGAAACTTACACTGAGTGAAAATAGGCCATTTTTATATTCATAATCCCCTGCTGAACAGAGAAATGTTTTCTATCATTTAAATATCATTAAACATAATTGCAAACACTTTTGTCAATCAGAAAATAGCTGCCAAATAAAACTGTAGAATATAAAATGATAAACCTTAACTGTTATGTAAGTGAAATAATTTAAGTATTCGATAAAAATGAAACAAAAAGCTTATAATTTGTTTATAAATAGACAAAACAAGTTCAATCAATATAAAGATAGCAATTCTAATACATGAAGGTTTAAATGCGAAGGCAAATCTTAAGACTATCATAAGAAAATGTGGGTAAATATAAGTATAAGATTTCTCAAGCTACACACAAAAAACATTAAAAATTGACAAACTAAATTTCAAGAAAATTAAGAATGCTGTTTAATAAAGAAAAATTGAGAAACTAAAACAATGAGACAATATCTAAACTTCATTATCACAGACATAATAAACTTACATAAGAAGTCACAGTCATCAAAAAAATAGATCTGAAGACTAGTTTATAGAAGAAACACAAATGGTAAATTATCATCTAAAAGAGCTTCAATCTTATTAAGTGATTAGAGAAAAAAAGATTCTCTAGATGAAAAAAAAGAAAACAAAAAGCCTAATAGAAGGGAAAATGTAGAGAAATGGACACTCTTACACATTTCTCACAGGAGAGCAAACTGTTTAAACACGTTAGAAGTTAAAAACGGGCGCGTCTATATGGAAAAACACACATCATCACTCATGAATAGGGAAATGCAAATCAAAATAGCACTGAGATATCGGCTCATGCCAGTGTGATAGCACAAATCAAAAAGCCTGGAAACAGTCCGTGTTGGCAAAGTTGTGGTGAAAAAGGAACCCTCTTCCACTGTTGGTGGGAATGCTATCTGGTTCAGCCTCTAAAGAAAGCAACATGGAGATCTCTCAAAACACAGGAATAAAGGTCCTTATGACTCATGGACACCGCTACTTGGCAACTATCCCCAAAACACAAAAAAACATTCATTACGGTGCTTAGTACAATAGCCAAGATAGAGAAACAATCCAAATGCCCAACTACAAGTGAACTGATCAAGAAGTTATGATATATATATACATATATGTGTGCATGTGTATATAATATTTATATATACACATACATCCATTGTATGTGTATATAATATATACACAGACACACATACACTGGAATATTATGCAGCTCTGAGAAAGAATAGAATCCTGCAAATTTTCTGCGACATAGATAGAATGAAAGGATATCATGCTGAGTGGTCAGTCAGAGGAAAAGGATAGATACAGTATGATCTCCCTCATACGTAGGACTTAAAGTTACACAGTTAGGTAGCAACAAAGAGTCAAAGGCAACACAATGGGAAATCCTATCCACACAACTAAGTTTGGGGTGGTGGGAGTTTAAAAGGGAGAGGTACCAAAATGCTTGGGGGAGGGAGATGGATACTCTGGAGATGGGTGAGATATCGGAATTATGAAGATATGATATAAAAAATTATGAAGATATTATAAGAATTATGGAGATATCAAAAGCATTAACAATATTGTATATCCCAGAACCTCAATCAGCTGAAAAATAGTTTTCCATGACTTCAACCTGACAGTTCCATTCTGAAAAAAAAAATCACCAGAGAAATGTGGTTCCTTGTACGACAAAGGATATGTTAAGAATGTACACGGGATCAGACCAATGGTACATCAATAGGGCACTCGCCTTGCATGTGGCTGACCCAAGTTCAGTCTCCGGCACCCGTAATGTCTTCCATGCCACTGCCCTCCCAGAAGTGAGCCCTGAGTACCACCAAGTTGTGGCCCAGAAAAGAAACAGAAGTTTGTAATAGCAACACAGTCATGAATGAGAAATACAGCTGTGATACATCAAATATCAACTTTGCCATCAGCAGAACTGATGAGAACAGAATAAGCTTAAAACAATGAGTGTCTTAAAACTGAGACTATGGTGAGTGTGTGTTTAAAGACCAATCTTTAGCACCTAGTAGGAGTCTCAGGGTCAGATGTGCATATCTGTATCTAAGAATAGAGTATCTGTGGCTAAGTCCCCAGGCAGAATATCTGTGCCTAAGTCTCCAGGAGAGTATCTGTGCCTAAGTCCCCAGGCAGAGTATCTGTGCTTAAGTCCCCAAGCAGAGCATCTGTGCCTAAGTCTCCAGGCAGAGTATCTGTGGCTAAGTCCCCAGGCAGAGTATCTGTGCCTAAGTCCCCAGGCAGAGTATCTGTGCCTAAGTCCCCAGGCAGAGTATCTGTGCTTAAGTCCCCAAGCAGAGTATCTGTGCCTAAGTCTCCAGGCAGAGTATCTGTGCTTAAGTCCCCAAGCAGAGCATCTGTGCCTAAGTCTCCAGGCAGAGTATCTGTGCTTAAGTCCCCAAGCAGAGCATCTGTGCCTAAGTCTCCAGGCAGAGTATCTGTGGCTAAGTCCCCAGGCAGAGTATCTGTGCCTAAGTCCCCAGGCAGAGTATCTGTGGCTAAGTCCCCAGGCAGAGTATCTGTGCCTAAGTCCCCAGGCAGAGTATCTGTGCCTAAGTCCCCAGGCAGAGTATCTGTGGCTAAGTCCCCAGGCAGAGTATCTGTGCCTAAGTCCCCAGGCAGAGTATCTGTGGCTAAGTCCCCAGGCAGAGTATCTGTGCCTAAGTCTCCAGGCAGAGTATCTGTGCCTAAGTCCCCAGGCAGAGTATCTGTGCCTAAGTCCCCAGGCAGAGTATCTGTGCCTAAGTCCCCAGGCAGAGTATCTGTGGCTAAGTCCCCAGGCAGAGTATCTGTGCCTAAGTCCCCAGGCAGAGTATCTGTGGCTAAGTCCCCAGGCAGAGTATCTGTGCCTAAGTCTCCAGGCAGAGTATCTGTGCCTAAGTCCCCAGGCAGAGTATCTGTGGCTAAGTCCCCAGGCAGAGTATCTGTGCCTAAGTCCCCAGGCAGAGTATCTGTGCCTAAGTCCCCAGGCAGAGTATCTGTGCCTAGTCTCCAGGCAGAGTATCTGTGCCTAAGTCTCCAGGCAGAGTATCTGTGCCTAAGTCTCCAGGCAGAGTATCTGTGCCTAAGTCTCCAGGCAGAGTATCTGTGCCTAGTCTCCAGGCAGAGTATCTGTGCCTAAGTCTCCAGGCAGAGTATCTGTGCCTAAGTCTCCAGGCAGAGTATCTGTGGCTAAGTCCATGCAGCAGTAGCGAGACTCAGAACCTGACATCAACTTTTACCAACATGCATCATATTCTATGGGAGACAACTTAGTTTCTAGAAAAAAATCTTATATTTCATGGCTGAAACAAAAGGTTCTAAAGTAAAATGAAAGTTTTAGTATCCATCACACACTCAGAGCGAGAGATATAAAAGCCCACTGAAAGCACAAGGGGTCTCATGAATAACCAGTGCAGGAGGTTTGGGGAAAATTCATTCTCCCGTATAACAATGTTATTTTTCAGTGATATGATCCCACTGTATTATGGATTCACCACCAGGATCTCACCATTCTACAAAGAAGTGATCATTGATGTCAAAAGAGGGGTTCGACAGGGTGATACCATCTCACCAAAACTCTTCAGTGCCACCCTCGAGAACATCATGAGACAATTAGAATGGGAAGGAATGGGAGTGAAGATAGATGGTCGGCAACTACACCACCTCCGCTTCGCTGATGACATCGTTCTAATAACACCAAACATTAGCCAAGCGGCACAAATGCTGGCTGACTTTGACCGAGAATGTGGAAAGGTAGGTCTACAGCTGAATCTGAAGAAAACTATGTTCATGAGAAATGAACTAGTTCCAGAGGCCCCATCTCTCTCTCAATGGAACAAACATCTCTGAATGCAGCAGTTATGTGTACCTAGGTCGAGAAGTCAACATGATGAATGACCTAAAACCTGAGCTGCGCAGGAGGAAGAGAGCGGCATGGAATGCCTTCAAAGGCATCGAAGAAATAGCTAAAAGGACAAAGAACCTCCGGCTCCGGGCACATCTCTTCGACTCCACCGTTCTCCCTGCATTAACATACGCCTCAGAGACCTGGGCCCTACGAAAGCAGGATGAGAATGCTATTCGGTCTCCCAGAGAGGCATCGAAAGAGCTATGCTTGGAATATCACATCTCACTCAAGTGAGAGAAGGAATCCGGAGTTCTGACCTCCATCGCTATTCCAGAATCAGGGACGCTGTCTCGTTTGCCAAGGCATCGAAAATCAGATGGGCTGGACATGTAATGCGATTTGGAGACAACCGCTGGACTAGAGCCGTTACCGACTGGATCCCACGGGATGTCAAAAGATCACGTGGCCGCCCACCTACAAGATGGTCAGACTTCCTTGTTAAGACCCTGAAGGAACAATTTGAGGCTCTTCATATTCCTGAATCAACCAGATGCCATTGGGCTACATTGGCACGTGATAGGGTCCAATGGAAATGTTACTGGCGCCCGCCGAGCAAATCGATGAGTAACGGGATTCAAGAGATCAAGTGATCAAGTGATGATCCCACTTGGCCTCAGCCAGACTCTCTGCCTCTCCGTCCTTGCCCAGTGAATGAATCCAAATTCCTCCCTTGTCCCTTCCTACTCACATTTTATATTTATGTATAGGGAGAAAAAGGAAAATGAAAAAAAAAAATACTCTCTTGGGAAACTCAAAGAGAGAAATTAAATTTGCCTTTCATACATTTACAGCGTATGATAACTCTAACCCCATGTTTTTGTGGGGACAGTTGATGTTTTTTCATATTCTTAGCTACTACCGAGTATGTGATTTTATGCAAGATGTCCATAATTTTTAATCCCCCAAGACAACATTATTGAGAAGTAATCTGTTGTATTATACTGACATCTTTTAAGCATTATACCGTACTGTTGGAAATTTAATAACAGTAATTAAGAAAAGTCTCCAGGTACAACTGGAAATCCACATATAATTTCCTAATAAAATATAATTAAGGGACAGGAGCAATAGTACAGCGGGTAGGCCATTTGCCTTGCATATGACTGACCTAGGTTTGATTCCCAGCATCCCATATGGTCCCCCAACCACCACCAAGAGTAATTCTTCAGTGCAGAACCAAGTGTAACCCCCCCAAAATTAATTGATTTAATTAATTTAATTAAATTTATAGTGTAAGTATTAAGTTTAATTAATTTCATTAAACTTATTTGATTTTATTTTTATTTATATTAGTGGCTATCAACATATTTTCTTAAAATTAATAAACCACCTAGGAGGATTATCAATATTTTTAATTATCCAAAGTAACACAATGTCAGGGCAGAGATATAATTCAGCTGGTTGAGCATAAGCTCGCATGTTGAAATCCCAGGGTTCAATGCCCAGCACTGCATTGTCTCAGGAGTGATCCCAAAGCACAAAGAGTATCCCCTGGCACCACTGGGTGTGATCCAACAATCAAACATCAAAGAGCCACCATCAATAATGAGAAAAAGTAGTACCAAATAGATTCCATTTAATAATTTCTATTTAAAACCTTAACTGTTAGGGACTGAATATCAATCAAGTAATAGAATGGAGTCTTAAATAAAGGCAATTTAGGGAGAAGTCTTTTGGGTCACAATTGATGGGCTCTGGACCTACTCCTGGCTCTGACCTTACAGGACCAAGTGGTGTTGGCAGTGGACTCCAGGCTATCCGCATGCAAAGCATACTGTCAGTCCACCGAGCTTGTAGTCCAGTGTGTAAGGCATTTGCCTTGCATGCAGCCAGCCCATGCCAGCCAGAATTCGATCCCCGGCATCCCATATGGTCCCCCCGAGCACTGCCAGGAGTAATTCCTGAGTGTAGAGCCAGGAGAAATCCCTGAGCATTGCCAGGTATGATCCAAAAAAGCAAAAAAGAAAAAAAAAGATCACTGTATCACTGTCTTCCTATAGATCATCGCTTGCTCGAGCAGGCACCAGTAACATCTCAATAAGTCCTGTCACATGCAAGATAGCCCAAGGGCACCTGCTTGCTCCAGGAACATAAAGAGTCTTAAACCATTCCATCGAGTCATGGAATGAGGTCTATAATTGTTACTGGTATTTGGCATGTCAAATACGACCCAGGTAGCTTGCCAGGCTCTGGTACTTAAAGACAAGTACTTAAAGAAACTTAACATAACTTAAAGATAACACTTCAAAAAACACTCTAAAATGTCACCTCTGAAAAGCACATAATAACTTACTACCTGCTTATATTCCCCCTAGAGAAATAAGATACATCCCTGGTATCCAGAATCATACACAAAATATAACCAAGATATAGTTCTGTATTATTTAACAAGTGAAGAATTAGGAGACCTAGCAGGGCGGTTCAGTGGCAAGTATGAGGCTCTGAGTTTGATCCCTGGAGCTGCCCACATGTGCAGTCCTGGCAGCTTCACTGTGGAGGACCCCTCACACTACAACAGAATATGTAAGCTCCAGCACACCTCGGTCAGTAGTTTGTGAGCACTGGGTATTCCTAGCGAGAACTGTGGGCCCCTTTGAGAGGGTATGTGACCTTTTGACAAGCACATAGGTGAGCCAAGCTGACTCTGGTCATGATAATAACCAATGAGCATCATAAATAAAGGTGAGTGGTTCCTGAGTACGGCTTCTGAATCTGTGAGCACCAGAATGGATTACCAATAATCAGGTGCATGGGCATCACTACCAAGCCTGTGTGCCATCCCTGGTCATCACCATAACTATGCCAGAGAAAGGAACAAACAAAACTTAAAAAAAAACTTTTAAATAGCAGAAACTAGGACAACCCAGTGTAAAAGCAAAGGAAATCAACAGAGATCCACCCTACTTTGATCCAAAGTGGCATTGAACAAAAGAAAGAGTCAATCATCTATCACAAACTGTGATCAGTGATGGATGGTGTGGAAAAAAATAAGTGAATATGGAAAAGTCCCCAGAGAAGTAGTATGCATTTAAAGAGAATCAAATGCAAATAATAGAACTTAAAAAAATTACAAAACATAAAAAAGGGGGGGCCGGCGATGGCCCAGCGGATAGGGCGTTTGCCTTACACGCGGCCGCGCCCATGCCGGCCAGGGTTCGATCCCCGGCATCCCATATGGTCCCCGAGCACCACCAGGAGTGATTCCTGAGTGCAGAGCCAGGAGAAACCCCTGAGCATTGCCGGGTGTGACCCAAAAAAGCAAAAAAAAAAAAAAATTACAAAACATGAAACATAAAGTTCTCTAAACTTAACAGACAAATGTAACTTCTGATTGCTCTAGTACTAATTATTAATAAGCCCTAAAAGCTGGAGAGATGGTAGAGTGGGGGAGGGCATTTCCCTTGCACACAGCCAACCTAGTTTGATCCCTGGCATCCCATATGGTCCCCTGAGCACCACCAGGAGTAATTTCTCAGTGCAAATCCAGGATTAAATCCTAGCATTTCCAAGTGTGGCCCAAAACAAACAAAACAGTAAGCCTTCCTGAGAACCTAAACTTCTCTGTTCTTATAAAGCTTATATTTGTATAATAGATGCATTATATAATGTATTCTTAAAGATATCCTATATATAATATACCAAGAAATCCATAATGAAAAGAAAATACATTTAGGGAGTTGTACTATAATTATTGATATTCTACGCTTGCATTACCTGCTCACAGGAAAGTTTAAGCAGAAGGGTGCCGTGAGGATTAGACTCAAAGTATTCAAGGGTTACTGTATATACAAGATGGCATTTCAAAAGCTCAGGGGCTATTTGCACAGTATTAGCAATGCATCTGCATAATGCCCACTGACAGCTGGACACAGCACACAAGTCTGAGAGATAATCAAGACATCAGACAACTCACTAAACTTCCAACTGTCCCAAGTGGCAGCTCTCCAAACATAAGGCAGAACGTTTCCTCTGAATATACAAACGTTCCACAAAACCTTCTATTCCCAGTTTAGTGAAGGAGATACTTCTATCAGAAAGAAAGCTTGCCTTCTTTATCATTAAAACATTATAAAATAGGAAATCTACAAAAGAGTTAACTATTATACCCATAACAGTTACAAGAAAACCATTTGTAATTATCAAACATTTTCCTTGTCGTCAAGGAAAACTGACCTAACACTTACTCAACTCTAAGCTCGAGTAGTACAGCAAGAATCTTCAGGGACTTGGGGCTAGAAAGACAGTACAGAGGGTAGTGTACATGCTTTGCAGGTAGCCAACCTGAGTTCAATCCCCAGCATCCCAAATGGTCCCCCTAAGCCCACCAAGAAGAACTTTCATTTTTCTTTTTTTTACCACACCCAGCTGTGCTCAGGGTTTACTCCTGCCTCTGAGCATAAAAACAGTCCTGGAGGGGCTCTGGGGACCATTTGCAGTGCCAGAGATTGAGTGAGGATAAGCTACATGAAACTTACCTTACTCTAAGTAAATACCTTAGTCTATAGCTCTGGCACCACAAGTACCATCGATAAATGTTACAGGAACAAACAGAAAAATAAGACAAGATATAGATAAGCCTTTTAAAATAATTTTTATAGAATTACCATGAGATAGATGTTACAAAACTTTTCATGATTGGTTTCAAGTCTTACAGAGGCCCAGCACCCAAACCTCCCCCAGTGCACACTTCTCACCATCAATGTCTCTAGTTCCCTCCATACTCCACCACCCCCAACCTGCCCACTGCCCCCTGGCACCCTGCCTCTATTACTTTTCTAATTCTCTATCTTCTCTTTTCTTCTCTCTCTCTTTCTCTCTCTCTCACACACACAAAATACAGAGTGGTTTGCAATACAGACACTGAAGTGTTATCATGTATATCCCTTTTAGTTATTTTCAACCCTCAGTTCTAGTCTAGTGTGACCATTTCCAACCATTATTGTCATACTGGTCCCTTCAGAGATAAGCCTTTATATATTATGAATATTCATAGAAAAATTGACATTTTGTGGGTTAGGGATTCTCCCCAGAGGTGTCTTGCATCTGGGTATCATTCCCATGGATGATTCTGAGAGCAGTGCAAGCCAGACACTTTGGTGCTCACATCGCCCAGCAGGTACCAGAGCTACCCTGGTGTTACTTAGATTACACTGTAGACTTTACATTGTAGACAGGCAGTGCAATGTGGTTCTAGGCAGAAACCTGGGGTCTTTAGCATGCAAAACATGCAATCTATCAATGTAAACTATCTTCCTGCTCCAATTACGACCTTTTAATAGAAGGGAGAAGGGATGAAGAGGAGGACGAGGATAATGTGGAAGGAGAAAGAGGAGGAGGAGGAGGAAGAGGAGGAGGAAGAAAGAAAGGAGGAAGAAGGGAAAGAGGAGGAGGGGAGGGTAAAGTGGAGAGGGAGGAAGGAGAGGACTAGGGAGGACGAGGGAAAGGGAGGAGGGGAAAGGAAGAGGAGGGAGGAGCAGTAGCATTATGGAAATGAATGATTTTCTCCCATTACCCAGCTGGTATGTAGTTGAATAGACTAAAGTCTGGGAATTATTACACCTGCCTCAAAAATTATATTCCTAATTTCTCTGGCAACAATATAAAATCACTTGCACAAAGAACATGACTAGGGGAAATTAAGGATTCCCCAGAAAGTGATCCTTATAGAAAATGGCAAGCAAATTTGAATGGAAATCCAATAGGAATGACAGAATAAAAAGAGAAAATGGGTGTATCACCTACAGATAATTAAAATTAAAATCTAGTTAAAATTTAGACTAAGGAAGACCATTCCAAAGCAATGCTACTTAGGAGAGTTCTAGAAAAGGAACCAGAAAAGTAGGAAAGCAAAGCAGAAGTCACTGATATAAGGAGAAAAATAATGTAACCCTTTTAACTTTCATTTTAGAGATGGCAAAATGCTTAGTATAAACCCATTTTTCTAGACTAAAAGTCCTTGGAATCCATGAAAATACTTGAACTCAACAGAATCTCCTCCTCTCCAATTGTGATTATCCCAAGGTTTTCATGCCTCCCTACAAACCTAGAAAGAAAATTAAAAATAGGAGCATCAATGAACCAAGAAGTGGAGTGTTGAGGCCAGTCTTCATGTAGATAGACAAAAAGTCAAAGAGGATGGTACACACTAGGAGCTCCATAACTATAACTAAACCCACAAATCATTCACATGTTATCTGTTATGACCACACTTATACACGGACATATGCTCAGCCCCCCAGACAGACTGAGCTTATTCTAGCACAACCTATTCCTCTCCACAAAAGAACTACTAGAGAAAAGCTGATGGGAGTCAGGAGGAAGGATTTCTATTTTTTATTTTTTATTTTATAATACCACCGTGAGATATACAATTACAAAACTGTTCATTATTAGGTTTCAGTTATACAGTGTTCCAGCACCATCCCTCCACCAGTGCCCATTTCCCACCACCAATGTCCCCTGATTCCTTCCCCTCCCCCAGCCTGTCTCCCCTAGCAGACTCTCTCTCTCTCTCTCTCTCTCTCTCTCTCTCTCTCTCTCTCTCTCTCTCTCTCTCTCTCTCTCTTCTCCCTCCCTCCCTCCCTCCCTCCCTCCCTTTCCTTTCTTTTACACATTGGGCTTGCAATACATATATTTAGGGGTTATTCGATGCCAAGGCATCGAAAATCAGATGGGCTGGACATGTAATGCGATTTGGAGACAACCGCTGGACTAGAGCCGTTACCGACTGGATCCCACTGGATGTCAAAAGATCACGTGGCCGCCCACCTACAAGATGGTCAGACTTCCTTGTTAAGACCCTGAAGGAACGGTTTGAGGCTCTTCATATTCCTGAATCAACCAGATGCCATTGGGCTACATTGGCACGTGATAGGGTCCAATGGAAATGTTATTGGCGCCCGCTCGAGCAAATCGATGAATAACGGGATTCAAGTGATCAAGTGATCAAGTGATCATGTATAACCTTTTGTCTACATTCAATGCTCAGTTCTAGGCTGCTATTACCATTTCCAACATTATTAGCATACTGGTTCCTTCTCTGTCTTACCTAACCTCTGACTCCCACACACTTGCGGTAGACTGGGAGGAGGGGTTTCTATATGAAATAACTCCACTAGCATACCAATAACGCAGGGATGCAGATACAGATCTATAACCTATTAGCTTTCAACTACTACGTAGCACTGAGGTGTGTCTCCCATCATAAGGTCACATAAAAAATGTTTCAGTAATATACTATCTCTCTTTCATCCACTAGTGCCATGTTTTCCTCCAAATGTGTAGAAAATATTGATCTTGCCTCATGAATAATAATGGGAAAATACATTTCTTGTCAGCAAAGAAGGAAGTATAGTTTCCTAGAAACCATGAAATCAAAGAAATTTCTTTGTTATTATAATCTCTTCAAAAGGATTGTTTCAACATTCCTTTTGAAACATTTCAACAGCTGTGGGTTTAAAAATTCAGAATTAAAATGAAAGAAATTGAGAGATTAACATGGTTTGGAATGCCTATATGAGATGGAGAATCATAACAATGGCCGCAGTTTACAAAATTAAATTTTTTTTCATGTCAGAATGGAACAAAAGTGTAATGGGATTTAAGGAGCCACATGTCACAGAGCCATGAACATCCAATCATCACACTTATGAACTGGGAAAAAAATCCCAGAGTTTACATTTTAACTTGACTTTTATCATAGAAAATTGAAGCATAAGCAAAAAAAATCAGATCTAGAAAGACTGATATGTTTCAACATTCAACTTTGGTGTCTGTTTTAGGTAAGCCGGAGATCAAATTTTGGCAGATAAATTTGCCAATAAAAAAACAGCAGCATGCATTTGTTTCTCTTTTCTGAGAAAATGACATAAAATCTACCCCAATGCCCCCACCTCTCAGGTGTTCTGAACTTTCTTCATGTTTGAAGAAGACCTCACTTAGAATAAGTCCTGATCAAATTAAAATCCTTTCGAGTCTGAGGAAAAAATAACTGTGTGCAAATTATACCAAACTTTTAAGGAAGGATTCCAAGAATACAAGAGATAGAAAAGCAATTTTAAAGACTGCTTTTAAGATGTGAATCTGCAGAGCCAAACTCTCTATTTCAAGATGAGATCATTTCAGACACTTGAAGTCACCATGCTTCCTTGGTGTAATTGCATATTCATATATTTTTGCATGCATAAATATACAGACAAAAAATTCATATTCCTCTCCTCCCCTTACTCCCTCTCCTCTTTAACTATTTCATATAATGTGTGTATGTAATACTCTATGTATACTAAGACATCCAACAACTATATTATTTTATGCAACATAAAGATAAATTTACAAAACTGGTTGAAAAAATTATCAAATAGTAAATTTGAAGAGACATCAAGGAGTCTGGAGAAGCTACATGCAGTGTGAAATAATATTATTCATAGAACTAATTTAATATTATATTTTACTATTAAATATTTTATTTGGTTTATCTGTAAATATTTTATTTCAAATATTTTAACTTCCTGGCTATGCTTTAAGAACGTAATTCCTGGTTTGCATGTTTATACAAATGGTTCATAAATATGTGTGCAGATATTTATTTACAAATTCATGGATTTGTTTTTGAAAAAAATCAGTTTGCAATGTCAGGCTCCAATTTATTTCTACAATTGGAAAATTATGTTCTTGCTAATTATAAAAGTAATTATTTTATGAAATGGAGATTATTATCCAGTGAACCAGGATCCAAAATCTCCATATTTTTCTAAATATTCAGCAATGTATCTCACTTTTTCTTGCATCCAATAAATATTTCAGCTGAGGAATTTCTATAACATACAAATAAATCAATGAGTCAGAAAATTATACCTAAACACAAAAATATGTCTGAGAAGAGTAGGGTAGTGCTTATGATCTATAGAAAGAGAATACAAGCGAGATGAAAATTTTCTTTATTCTATTGCCTTTATTAGGCTTATTCAAAGTGTCCTAAAATCCTTAGCTTACACATGAAAAAGAACCATGATGCAAGTTTTAGGATCATATCTGAGAGCTGATCATAAAGAGCCTAAAGAAACCCAATCAAAGATATGAAAACTTGTTCAGGAAATATCTGCCTCATGTTCTGAGGTGATTCTCATATGACTTTGTCCTCAAGATTTTCATCAACTAGATGTAAATAATCTTATATCATAATTATTTACAATATTTCCCACCCCACATGGCAGAGCCTGGCAAGCTACCCATGTCGTATTTGATATGCCAAATACCAGTAACAGTTATAGACCTCATTCCCATGACCTGATGGAATGGTTTGAGGCTCTTTATGTTCCTGGAGCGAGCAGATGCCCTTGGGCTCTACTAGCATGAGACAGGACATATGGAGATGTTACTGGTGCCCGCTCGAGCAAATCAATGATGAACAGGAAGACAGTGATACAGTGATTTCCCACCATGTGTTATCTATTTAATAATATTAATAAATATATAAATCAAGCAGATTTGGGGGTCTACACCCATATTCAGAGTTTGAATCCAAGATAATCTTTTAACTAGTCACTGTGATTAACAATATTTCCACTGATGAAATGAAAATACTTAATGTTGTTATAACAGAACATTCACAAAGTGTCCAGGAAAGGGTGTCCAAAATATAAAATATGATGATGGATTGTATATTACCTATTTTATAAGGATTGAATTTACTCACTCAAGAAATATTACCAGTAAGACAGAACAGGGGTCTATACACATGATACTTATACTCAGTGATAAAAAGTCTAGATAATAAGCAAATGCCTAGTTATAACAGTTAAGAACAGATGGTGATGAGCCAAGACTACAAAAAGACAGTTGACAGTATCAAGAATTACGTTATAAATTTGGGGTAAAAGAGACAGTACAGCAGGTGAGGCTCTCGCCTTGCACAAAGCTGACCAGGGTTTGATCCCGGCATCCCACATGGTCCCCAGGCACCCCCCAGGAGTGGTTCCTGAGTGCAGGCAGACCCGCGAGTAAACCCAGAGCATCACTAGGGGTGGTCCAAAAACTAACAAGCAGAAAAGAAATTATACTACAACGTATGCAGAATCAGCTTCTCAGATGAAGGGAAAGTGAAAAAGATGTGGAAAGAACTGAGAGTTAACGATAGTGTACTCCAAGGTGGAGTGGCCCTATTCAGGGAAAGGATTTATGAGCTATAGAAAGACTAAGGGAGCCCGTGAAAATATGCGAGGAAATGAGGGCAAAATCTCGGTAGAGCTGGAGCCAAAGACCTTGTAGACTATGGAATAGGGTTTAGAGCTTTGATTCAATATGGTCCGTGGCAGGTTTTGAGTAGAGAACTGACATGATTTATTTTCACTTTTGATGGGCAGAGGGGATCTGTACACCCAGCAGTGCTTACTTCTTCTACTGTACTCAGGAGACCATATTCAGTGCAGGAGATCAAACCCAAGAAAGACCCGTGCAAGGCAATTATCCACTATACTATCTTATTTTTTACTATATCTCCGATTCCTAGTAAAATGGCACTATACTACCTCTCCGACATCTAATAAGATGGCAAGTAGGTAGCTAGATATGTGTCTAGAATTCATGGAAAAAATTCAATTGATGAAAACAAATACTTAGGCATCACAAGTGTGAAACTATATTTAGAGACAATAATACCAGTTACAATTAATAGGTAGTAAATGTGTGAATAAAGAGGAAACTCTAATAGCAAATCCTGAACCCTGACCAATACCAGGAGATTAGGTAGAGAACATTAGGAAATTGGCAAGAAAGAATACAAAGAAAGTGAATTATTTGACTAACAATGAGCAAACTACAAAGGAGGAAAACGGAAACAGTGAGACACACCCCAAGCCACTGAGATACAGCTGACAACATGGTGTTCACTGGCAACCTTGTCATGGGTGGTTTCAGTGGAGATGGGAAATAAGATCCAGAATGGACAGAACCAAAGAGAGTGGAAAGAGAGAACGATAGACGCAGGAGAGAAAATTCTTGAATGATTCTATAAAAAAGAGCAATGAGTTACTGAGGCAGTACATTTAAGCATTTGCATGCTGCCAAGCAGTTCCATGATTTCCCAAAAATCACAAGTGCAACCAGCCCTGGAGACCCACGAGCTCTCCCAGATATTGTCCTGGAGGCTTTCAAGCCTCAGGAGCATCTGGATCATCTGCAGAACTGTGGAGTCCTCATAGAACTGCATTCTCGGCCCTTGCATTGAGCCAATGCCCCATTGCGGAGAAGCACTAGGGAGGAGCCCCCTGGCATGTCAAGCACTACTTGGGTGGCTAATTTTTTTTTATGGAGCAAAGAATAATACAGGAGTGGAGAGGGATGTGGAGGATGATAGAAAAAATAGGAGCTTATGGAATAATATTTCAGACATTTTCCAAGTATCAGAGAGGGAAAATAAAAATTCCTGCTCTCACGGTTCAATTGGAGAGCTAGTAAACATACATGCATACAGATGTAGACATAGTACAGGGATACTTTAATCAAGAAAATAAGGCAGGCTAGGACAAAGAAATGATGAACTTGATATTTTAAGTAGCTACCTGGGGAAGAGCTGTGTGCTAAGATGAAAACTGCTTGCATGCAGTAAGAAAACACACCATGAATGTTCTTTGGGGAGGTCCCAAGAACAGAGCTCTGAAAGTGTTTGAGAACTATATTACATGTCCTGTTGCTTTGGGGTATTATCCTGGAAACACACTAAAAAGACAAAGTTCATGGGTTTGGAGAAGGGTGGGAGATCTCCATCTGGGCTTGAGAACTCAGGAGAAGGCAGCATCCTCTCTTAGAGCACAGTGGAATTCCCAGAAGATGGATGAATGGCGGAGAAGTGGGAGGTTTTCTTCCATATGCCTGTTGTCTCAGTGAAATAAAAAGCCAAGTAGCAATGGAGAGTCAGAAGGAAAAGGCGGTCTGAGGAATACAGGACAAATGTGTAGGGAAATGTAATACTACCGGTACCTATTTGAGACGAGCATATATGTTTAAGTGGGAGGTGATCTAAAAACTCTAAAATACTATAGAATCTCTATCACTATCTTCCCGTTAATCATCTATTTGCTAGAGCAGGCACCAGTAATATCTCCATATGTCCTGTCTCATGCTAGTAGAACCCAAAGGCATCTGCTTGCTCCAGGAACATAAAGAGCCTCAAACCATTATATTAGGTCATGGGAATGACCTAATATAAATGTTACTGGTATTTGGCATATCAAATACTACACGAGCAGCTTGCCAGGCTTGCCATGCAGGTGGCATACTGTTGTCGCCACCTCTAAATAAAGCATTTATAGATGAACCACGCGGCTGCTAGCAGCCACGCGAGCCAGGCTATGATAGTCTGGTCTGCTGGGTGGAGTTGTGACGAAGGGAAGTCCGGATGTGAAAAATGGCGGGTCCCATGGAGTAGGGGAGGGTGGTCTGGTTTGTTGTGAAGCTCTGCTGGGGTGGCAGGCCAGGGCTAGAACCCACCATGCCTCCCAGGCACCTCACAAGCAGCTAGGATTATTTTAAAAGATGAAAGAAGAAAGCTAATGGCTCAGAAGAGAAGATAATGCGCACTAGAGTAGACAGCTGAACTTGGAGGAATAAGCATTTCAAAACATGTTTATGACTAGCACCAACAAAGCTAATCATAAACTCAGAGTCCACAGCAGAGAGCATCTGAGTCTGTAACTCATCACCACAAAGGCTATATCTGGACCCTCCTATTGCGGAAAGAGAGGGAGGAGCCAGAGTGGAAGGTTCGCATGGTCCATGCTGTGCGATTTTGTTTCCTACCTTTTAAATGGAACAGACTAACTTCATTCATTCCAGTACAGCTTGGGATATACTAGGAAATGGTGCCAAAAACTGTACTTCAAAGTTTAAACTGCCCTGGAAATTCTGAAGCAGACTAATGGAATTCCTCAAAGCTATAATTCACAACATTTATCACATTTCTTCTTATGCCACTTTTTACCTAGGTTATACTCTTCAGGATCAGAACCATGTAATATTCTTGTGTATATCATGTTTCTAGCTTCATACCTAAAATGTGATAGATGTTCACTAAATACTCAACAAGTATATTAATTGGTATAAGTAGAAATCAAAACTCTAACCATCAGGAGTTAAAGTATCATCAATTACTCTATAAAAGGCTAATTATAACCCACTAAATGGAATTCAATAATCTCACTGGTTCTTTTAAAAATCAACTCTTACCTACATTACATGATTATTTTCAAGATCAAATTAAATATATGAACCTTTTTGAAAACTGCCAAGTACTACTATTGAATCCTTGACTATTACTAACATCCAGTTGGCTGATAGCTTGGTGTAGAAATAGAGGTCGTGCCAAGGTCATTCTCGGTTAAAATATCTCAACAATCCAACCAATAGCAAGAATTGGTCACCCATTAAAATCCTAAACTAGACTCATATGACATTAAGTTAAACAAAACTCAAAGGAACGTATATATGAGTCTCGGTATCAACATATAGAAGCCACATTTGTTTTAGACAAAGAAATTGTTAAAACCTTCTAAACATATTCATCAAAAATACATAGATGGAAATGAAGATGAAACTTTTCAGATATCCTGTCAAGGATTCTCAATCTGCTAGGGTGGTCTCAAACTTTTGATGTAAAAATAATCTAAGAGATCTTTCAATATCTAGTCTCTTTTAAAAATCCAAAATGGGATTTTTCTTTTTGGCTTTTGGGTCACACCCAGCGATGCTCAGGGCTTATCCTAGCTCTGCACTCAGGAATTACTCCTGGCAGTGCTCAAGGGACTATATGGGATACCGGGGATCAAACTCAGGTTAGCTGCATGCAAACAATTAGATATTTCTTCTAGAACTATCTCAGCATAAAAGTTGTGTCACAACTATTAAAGTCTCTTTATCACTGCTTTAAAAGTCTCTTAGGGTCCCATGTATACAATTGTTTTAAAACATTCTTTCCTGACAGTTAAAGGTGTAAAAGTGCCTTTATACACAAGATCATATTTTCATATGTATGAAAAACAAATTTCTTGTCTTACAGTCTCTGAGTGAGATCAGAGTCTCTGGGTGAGAAAAAAATAAAAACAAAAAAAAAAACTGTCCCCAAGTTCGTGTTGGAGATGCGATGGAGAAAGAATGATTTAGTTCAAAAGTGGCTGAAACAAAACCCATACAAGAACCCAGCATTTCACTTCCAAAGCAAATGGAATCTTCCAAATTACAGATCATTTTTACATTACTTTAATCACATTCTCCAAAAAATCACAAGCACCAAAATTCATAGCTGAAACCTGCAAAAAGCTTTGCTCAGCCATTCCATATTGTCAATACCTATAACTTTTCAACTTCCAGCCCCACGTAAGACATTCTGGACATTGTTTTCCACATCTCCTTTAGTTGTAGGAGCAGCAAATTAAGTTCTGAAACAACGGCTCCCCTCACTGCCACCAGGTTCTGTACACCTTTCTCCTATTACCCAAATGCCCTGTGGAGTACTCTTTGTTCGATAAAACGTGTCTCTTTTGTGTGTTTCTTCCCTGCACAGCACACTCTTGACTTATCTACAATGGACAGCCAGGGGCAGCTATTAAACTGTCATCCAGCCCCCTTTCCTATTAAAAGTGAAGTCTCTTGTGCTCTTGAACATAATGAAGCTTCCAACCCACCAGCACCTCACAAGACCATGACATCTCAGTGGGATCGTTTCTTGATGGCCCCTTCACTCTGCTGTTACCGTAACTACCTCTTTTATGAACGATTACCCTGACAGGAGCCTTCCACAGTGAATGGGGAGGAAAGCGAGAGTGGGCACTCTAAATAGGAGAGCCTAAGTAATTTAAAACTCTATAAAAAGGAAATGACAAGAAAAGTGGAACTGTAGCGAAAAAAAAAAGCTGATTTTAAAGAAAGATTTAAAAAGAAATATTCTTATTCTTCCTGGGTTATTTAATAGTTTTGAGGGTTTTTTTCTTTCCCTTCTCATAACACACACATACACACACACACCACAGAAAATATAAAAATACTTGAAGAACAGTTCATAAGAAATCATGGGTAATTTAGAGATCTTTTCATTAAATTAAAATAAAATGAAAGCCAGAACCTAGGGTGATGGGAATTGTCAAAGGGCTGGCATGAAGAGGCCCCCCAGATCAATCTCAAATACTGCTTGACACCTCCAAGCACTGCCAGTGTGATCCCTGAGCACTAAATCAGAAGAGCACTACTGGTATGGCACCAAAAGAAATAAAATAAAACAAGAGAAAACAAAAAAGCAGATAGAAGCAAGGACTACATATGCAAGTCATAGGTACAATAAAATTCAAAACTGTTTTCTTGTGTGTTTTTGTGTGTGTGTGAGAGAGAGAGAGAGAGAGAGAGAGAGAGAAACACAGAGAGAGAGAAAGAGGGAGGGAAGAGAAAGGAAAATTGATGACTGGATGAAGAAACTTTGGTACATCTACACAATGGAATACTATGCAGCTGTCAGGAAAAATGAAGTTATAAAATTTGCCTATAAATGGATGGACATGGACAGGATCATGTTGAGTGAAATTAGCCAGAGGAGAGAGACAGATATAGAATGACTGCATTTATTTGCATGACATAAATACATATACATATAAATACATATTATGATACCAATATACAAGGTCAGGCGAAATGTGGATCAGGAGGTCTTGCCAAAGGTGGAAACTACCACAAATGTGTGGGAGCAGAGGTTAGGTAAGACAGAGAAAGGAACAGTGGACCAATAATTGTAAAAAAGTCTATTACAATCCATAACATGTAAGAGAGGGAAGAAAGAGAGAGAGAGGGAAAGAGAAAGAGAGAAAAAGAGATGGAGAACCTGCCACGGAAGCAGGCTAGGGAGGGGGAGGGTATCGGGGACATGGTGGTGGGAGGTGGGCACTGGTGGAGGGATGGGTGCTGGAACACTTATGGCTTGAAACCCAAACATAAACATTTTTGTAATTGTCAATAAATAAATAAATAAATGTAAAAAAAAATCCTTCGTACTAGCATAGCATATGTAAAGGGCATACAGGAAATAGAGAAGCAACCTTTCATTTACAATACAAACCCAGCGCTCTGAATAAAGGGTAATCCAACAAAAAGTCATTTGAGAATTATTGTTAAACTATGGAAAATAGAAATTATTATACTGGACATTGAAAAAATGTTACAACTTTGGGAGCTGTGCAATAATCTTCAGAGAAAAGGATTTTGGTATGTTTCTCTTTTGTAAAAGGCAAAGGAACAGTTCATTACAGATATAATGAGATACTTCCAAAAAATTAAAAAAATAAAACAATAAAAAGTCAAAATCATTGCTTATAATCCCATTTCTCTGAAAAAAAATCAAATAAAAGCTTTTGAAAGCTATAAACTAGCCAAAAATCTAAAAAAGGAGAAGGGGAGTTATTATTTTCAAATCTAGGAGGAAATTATCAATGTTACTGAAAATTAAATGTTCTATAAACACTGTTTTGCATCTCAAAAGCAAATACACCTGCTTCAAAATGAATAACATGATCAAACTCCAAGTAATTCAATATTGCTGCTGGCCTAGTTAGGGGTCAACTGAGTAATAAAAGGACAGAGAAAATAGATAAGACACTAAGAGCAAAATGTGACTTCAGATTAAAGCTGCAGTTAAAGAAAAATGTCCACCAACTGGTGATAGACCAACCTGTTTAGATTCAGTGAGGAGGAGAACAGTAACTTCCCAATTCAAAATTAGCCTGTAAATTTCTCATCAGCACTGCCCTTTTAAATATCATCTGTTTAAAATTTTCTCCTGCCACTTTCATATATTATTAGGAACCCAACATCCATCCTGAGTCTAAATTTATCATTTTCAACAGCTCTATGACCTCCAGCTATTTATGTTTTAATGGAAACAGACTTCTCCCTGCATGTCCAGGAGTCCTGAATCGCAACAAATATGGAAATAGAGCTGAATTTAATTTCCATATTTGCAGGTGCATCCCTGCCTTTAAAAGTCTATGCAGAAATCATCTTAGGCTTTTGCTCTGTGCCTGTGTGCTACATCCTCCAGAGCTCTGGAGCAGAGAAAGGCAATCAAAGTAAAGTCGTCCAGAGACCAATCGATACACAAATCTCTTGCAAGTGCCAATAAAACAATGAATGATTTGAGATTTTTCTTTAATTTGTTATAGTTTAGGTTATATGGTTACAGTAGTGTTAAAGCTTATACAAACTATATATTTGATATACAAAGTTTGATATACAAAGTTTCTGCACACACCCACCCCATCACCAAAACCCATGACCCTCCATCACTGGTTTTTAATTTATTTTTAATAAAACAAAGAACCCCTGGGTTTTCATGAGTACCCATAAAGTACTTCTATCAGTGGCTATTAAAAAGGATGCTTCCACTTTAGACTTGTAGATACAGATTAAAGACACTAAATGTGGAGCATGTATTTTTCTTTCTGAATTACTAAATACCAACTGTGTATGAATGCAAAGGGCTAGTAACATTTAAGTGGAAAGGAGGGAACTGCATTCTGTTCCGGGATGTTCCGGGATGTTCCGGGTTAGTAACATTTAAGCGGAAAGAAGGGAACTGCATTCTGTTCCGGGATGGCTTGGTAGTTACTGCCCTTTCTGGCGAGATGCCTCGTTGTTCCTCTCTGGAAGGAACTTCTTCCAGACTCAGTCTGGATGATTCGGGCAGAGATAACGGATGTTTTCCCAAGAAGAGGGACACTCATTCTCTAGATACTGTCCATCTTCCTAGGCACAACAAATCTTGGTACACTGAGACTGAATTCTAGTCATGGAAAGGAAAATTTCTCTCTGTCTGCCAGCTCCAAAGTTACTAGTAGAAGTTCTTCTGAAGCGTCTAGTAACCTTAGCCTCTTCAGGAAAACCTGTCTGCATATGAAAGGAAGTCTGCAGAAAGCATAGTCTAGTGGATTGTACAGATAGCTCAGATGAGCAGATGCTTTGTGAACAGGAGGTCAGGGTTTGATCCCCTGCACCATATGGTCCATTAAGCACCACTGGGAGTGACTCGAGCAAAAAGCCAGTAGTAATTGGTCCTGAGCACATCCAGGTGTTGGCCCCAAAAAGACAAAAACAAAAAAGTATAGCATAGAAACAAGTGGCTTAGTCATAATGACATTTACACATATTCCTGGAAATTGACATGCTTGATTTTAGAGGTACGAGGTTCCTTTTAACACACTCCTGCATTCTGGCTTAAACCCAATCTAACTGGAATTTTCCACATACATCCAAAAGAATCTCCACAAGTAATCTGAATAAATTTACATTGCATTGGTAATATTAGAACTTGACATTCACAACACTTCACTTGTATCACTTGTATCACTAGTCTTACTGTTGTTCATCGATTTGCTCAAGCAGGAGCCAGTAACGTCTCCATTCGTTGGGAATGAGGTTCATTATTGTTACTGTTTTTGGCATATCAAATACACCATGGGTAGCTTGCCAGGCTCTGCTGTGGCTCTGGGTTCATCCCAAGGGGACCAGCTTTTTTCTATGACAGCCCATCCACCATCCAGGGCCCACGGGGGCAGAGCCCTGGGTGTAGACAAGCCTGTCTCCTGTCTGCCACCTGCCGATGCAGCTGGGCACCAGAGCCACACCTGCAACACTTCAAGGGGCAGAGGCTAAAACATTTTGGATAAAAAGAGGTAATATTTTACAAGAAATTTCTATGGGTAATTCCCAGTACTGCATGTCTTCCCCTCAGCACCACCCAGGGATGACTCCTGAGCAAAGCCTAGTGTGATTTCCAAACAAACCAAAAATTTTCTAGCATCAAATTACCCTTCAACTAAACTCAAACTAAGTTTTTCAAGTCTTGTTCTTGTCTTAGTGAATTGAATGAGCTGCTATTTACTACCTTCAGATATTGTTTCTTAGTTTTAATACTGAAAAGATACTCAGAGCTCCGTTCCATACCAATATATATCTGTAAGATTTTGGAGGAAAAAAAGTTAATTTTCCTAGATCTAAATTTCTTTATCTAAAAATAAAGTATTCGAACCAATTTCTGGGTGCCTAAAGTCTTATTAAAGCATCTATTCTCAGCAGATTGCTCACTGTTTCTTAGACTCCATTCCAATTTTAAATACATGGCCCATCTGATTTTCCCTAAATTCGTAAACTGTTTCTGCTATTTTCAAGGAGGGGGTAAATAATGGTCCACTCTCAGGTGCAATTCCCTAACACAGAGCTGAGAGTAGATCTCGAAGTACATCCAGTAGGCCCCAAACCAACAATAATAATAGTTAACATCATCATCATCATCATCATCATCATCATCATCATCATTGTATACAACTTCAAGAAAACAAGAGTCTGAAACAAGAAACCTTTTAACATTGTTCTGTGATCTACTATCTCACTGATAAGGCATGAGGGGTGCGCACACACAGCACAATTCCTGTCCCCCAGTTCAATACTCCCAAAAAGGATTTTATGGTTAATACAAAATAATTAAAGCCAGCACATATTTTAAAAGCAGATAACAGCCAGAAAGTTAGTACTAGTCTCAAAGTACTAAGTAAAAAAAAAATTGGGACCAATTATGTGATAAAATGCTAAGGTTTGTTTTAAATTCTTAAGTCAAATTATACAAATATATGACCCATTAAAGCTAGACTCAGGGCCGGAGAGATAGCCCAGTGGGTAGGGCGTTTGCCTTGCACGGCCGGCCCATGCCGGCCTGGGTTCGATCCCGGCATCCCATAGGGTCCCCCGAGCACCGCCAGGAGTAATTCCTGAGTGCAGAGCCAGGAGTAACCCCTGAGTATTGCCGGGTGTGACCCAAAAAAAAAAAAAAAAAAAAAGCTAGACTCTGTTTGTTTACATAATGGCCAATCTTTAAACCTTTGACCGACCCTAAAAACTATTTTAATGACAACAGAAAAAAAATTATTCTTAGTTCATTGATAATGCTAAGTACTGTTTCTTATTGCATTTCACGATTACTGCGCAGTGAGGAAAGATAAACACATATGGACTAGAGTAGAGGAAAGCTTACTGATGAAAGTAAGCCTTTACAAGAAAGAATTCTGAGAAGATTCAAGCAATCCACAAACCTTTAGAAACATCCTAAGGGGGCCGGAGTGATAGTCCAGAGGGTAGGGGGTTTGCCTTGCATGCAGTCAGCTCATGCCAGCCCAGATTCGATCCCTAACATCCCATATGGTTCCCTGAGCACCGCCAGGAGAAACCCCTGAGCATTGCTGGGTGTGACTCAAAAAAAGCAAAAAAAAAAAAAAAAGTAAAAAAAAAATAAAAACATCCTAAGGTGCGGAAGCAATAATACAGTGGTAGGGCCTTATACTTGCTTTATACTCAGTCAACTTGGTCACTTGCTTTGAACCCCAGAATCCCATATGGTCCCTAGAGCCTCTCACGAGTTATACTTGAGCACTGCCACGTGTGGCCACCAAAATAAAAAAAAATTAAAAACAGCCTATGTTTCCATTTTGTATTATGGTCCCATAGCCTAGCAAAACACCTTTGCAGCTTTGATACAAATTGGAGCAGAGACACAACCAAACCCAACCTGACATTACTTATAGGAATGTGGAAATAATCACAGGTATGTCCCCTTAATAAATGTGCCATGCCTTACTGCAAGGTGATGCTTCTACAATCTCACATTCTTTTTTCCAACAGGTGGGGGCCAGAGCAATAGCTCAGTGGGTAGGGCATTTGCCTTGCATGCAGTCAACCTGGGTTTGATCCCTGGCATCCCATATGGTCCCTGAGTTCTTCCATGAGTAATTCCTGAGCAAAGAGCCAGGAGTAACCCCTGAGCACTACCAGGTGTGATCCCAAAAAAAGCAAAACAAACCAAACATCCACCTTCTCCAATTGGCTTCCCAAATTTCAACAGTTTATTTCACTGTGCAAAGCTGATAAAGGTTTCACCTACACGTGGCTTATCCCAACATCCTAAGGATAATGCAGTAACAGAAAGGTCTTTGGTGTTGAAGTACATTCAAGCCTTAACTTCCTATTAGTCTAGTGGTCAACACTTTCTCACTTTTTGTTAGCGTCTGCACTGAGGGATCACTTCTGGCAGGCTCAGGGGACCCAATTTTCCTGAGAGATCAGGCCTTTGAGGAAGAAGATCCAAGACCCATCTTCACCTGTCATGGCCCCATGTTCCATTGCCCTTGGAGGCTACACCCCTAAAGTGACTTGACATTATTCAGTGAGCTGAGCTGAGCAACTATCTCAGGTGCAGTGTGAGACTGCCCATTGGGGGAGCTGGATCTACAAATGGGCAGCGGTCACTACAGATCCCAAAGCTTCAGAGCAAAAGGATAATCAAGTCTGTCCTCAGGTTACATGATTCTTACTACTGTTTCCCTAGTTCTGTGGTGACGAGTGACAGAAGTATCATTGTAAAAATAAAAGCATCTCAGTATACAAAGTATATAGAAGACTTCTATTAAGCCAACTCTCATGGGCCAACTTTAAATCTACATTTGATAACAGAAAGTCTTTTTAACTGAATATTTCTCTATTTTCAATAGCAAATGCTTAAAATACCTTCCTGTGTAAAATGGATTGGTGTAATTTTGAAAGAGGTGATTATTCTTTTTTAAGTGATTGCTGGTTGTCACTTTTGGTGCTTCGTTAAAGCTATTTGCAACTAAATGATTTAATAACAACTTAAACCCTCCAAGAGAACATGAAAGGTAGATGGGAGGTTTAAGTCACTGTTCTTTTTTTAAGTAAATCAAATAGTATTAGGGGGTAATATTTATTTTAAAAGATACTGAACATATTAACAGTTACATTTTTCTTCTTTGCTGACATTAGTCATAATATAAGATTTTTTTGTAATCCTCTGTTTCTTCTAGTAAAACTGAAAGATAGTTGTTTTAATAAAGAGTTTTAGTTATTTTTCTTAGGTTAATGTATTATTTCAACATTGTATGCACCTTTAAAATTACCAACTAAGGGGCCGGGGCGATAGCACAGCAGGTAGGGCATTTGCCTTGCACGCGGCTGACCGGGGGTTCGATCCCCAGCATCCCATATGGTCCCCTGAGCACCCCCAGAAGTAATTCCTGAGCGAAGAGCCAGGAGTAACCCCTGAGCATTGCCGGGTGTGACCCATAAAACAAAAAAAAAAATTACCAACAAAAGTATGGCATTTAAATTTTCTCTAGGTTGCATGGCCAAACAAGAAGCAGAACGCAATATTTAAAAAAAAGAAAGGTATTTTCCTAGGATCAGGCTTTAGATATGGAACCAATAAAGATGACTCTGGGAGTGAAAGTTCTGGATGTGAGTCTAAGCAGATACAGAAAGGAAATCACATTCTGTTTAAAACCCATTTGAGGAACACAGATATACTTCAGTTTTAGGCAGGGGCTGAATAAACTTCAACCCAATATTCCCAATTACCATTTCACTGGGTTTTGAACATCAAGATAGAATTTTAAAACCTCAACATAAGGGCTGAAGTGACAGTATAGCAACTAGGGCATTTGCCCTGCACACAGCCGACCCAGGTTCAATCTCTGGCACCTCATATGGTTTCCCAGCACAACGAGGAGTGATCCCTGCATGCAGAGCCTGGAATGCTAAGCCAGCACCACTGGGTGTGGCCCAAAAAGCAAACAAACAAAAAAAATTCCTTAGTACACAAATTCTAACTGCTGCAGTAAATGACTTCACAGGGCATCTTTGGCCCTGCAGCAAAGACTTGGTGTCTTTTCCATCAGAACGGAAGCTCACACTCTGTCCTGACCAAGATTTCGATGCTTAGAGATGGTCAGTCCTTAAAAGCAGGATTTCACCAAATATTCTTCATAACATCGAAGGTACCACTCAGAGCAGCAAATAGTGGGATTTGGAAGAATCAAGAGGATGAAATGGAGACACCTCCAGCTCACAGAACAGCCCGTGCACACTGTCTCTACTGCTATTATTTTTTCATTTAGCAAAAAGTGTATTGTAGGGGGCTGGAGCGATAGCACAGCAGGTAGGGTGTTTGCCTTGCATGCGGCCGGCCAGGGTTCGATCCCTGGCATCCCATATGATCCCCAGAGCACCATCAGGAATAATTCCTGAGTGCAGAGCCAGGAGTAATCCCTGAGCATTGCCGGGGGTGTGACCCCCAAAAAGTGTATTGTAGGATTTCTCACTCAAACAGATGAAAATGGGGTAAATAAAACCCCACCCATCCACTTTTCCTTACAGAAAATAATACTACAATAAGACGCCCAGGCTGGGCAAACAGCTGCCACATCAACAAGCTGTAGGGTTGTGGAAAGTAACTTTACCCCTGCAAGTCTGAATTCCACATCTTTAGAAAGATAAATACTTTTGTGATTAAGTAAGGGAAGGATTCAGGAGGTACATTCATTATTGGTACATTGTTTAATGGTCGGTAAATGTTTGCTATCTCTCCATCTTTTGTTTTGGGGGTCACACTTGGAAGTGTTCAGGCCCCACACCTGGCAGTGTTCAGGAGACCACAGGCAGTATCGCGGTTGAATTCCAGGCAAGCATCTTCAACTTTGTCATGTTTCTCTGGCCCAATTATTCCTTTTTAGTCTTTCCTACTGCTAGCAGACACTTTGAGGTGACGGGTTTACTCCTGTTATTCTGAAGCAACATAAGTTTGAGGTGAGAAAATATTGCTACAGGACCATAAGGAAGAATTCCTAAAGATCTAAAAAGCAGAACCAATATCCACCAATATTGCAGGTATCCTTAAGCACTCTCATCAGTAAAGAGCATATGAAAATTATGAAAAGGAAGAAGAAATTGGCAATATGTTTTCCATTACATTTCCAATCATTTTAGAAGGTACAATCCCAGTGGTAACAATGGCAACATTGACACATAATTGTTACGAAACATCCCGTAACAGGTGGCCTCCCACACTCTTTCCAGATGACACCTCAGGCAATGAAAATCTGGCCTCCCACACTGTCTTGTCATTTCTAAGCACCATAAATTGCATCATCAATCACTCTTTGTCTAAGCTGCAAAGCAGCAATTCCGTTTTAAGCAGGTATCTTAAATGAGCAAGTTGGATTCTACTAGAGACCGAGCACAAACGTGTGCTAAAATCCCACTTTCTAAGTTCTGTGTTGACGCTGCTTTATACCTTCTTTGCACTAGACACCACTTTATACTTTAAGCATTAGGTTGATAAGACAGTACAATTGGTAGAACACTGGCTCTACTCTCAAGCATACATGAGACCCTGAGTTCTATCCCTGGTACCACGTGTCCCTCTACATGCTACAGCTGAACATCACCAGGTCAGAACACCCAACGCTTGGGCTCGCATCATGACCATGGTTATGAGCATCAGTAAGAGACGCCCCCACCAAGCTCCACTGCGCATCATGACCATGGTTATGAGCATCAGTAAGAGACGCCCCACCAAGCTCCACTCGCGCATCATGACCATGGTTATGAGCATCAGTAAGAGACGCCCCACCAAGCTCTACTGGGATTACACCTACCAAAAAAATCTCAAGTGCTTTTCTAAATAAACAGAAATATTACTCACACTCATTAACATTCACTAAGAGAGCTATGTCCTCCAGAAGATAACTTATGCCACTATCTATAGGAAAAAAAAGTAAGCAATACTGTTGAATCATGTGTGAAATGGCGAAGCACTACAAAGACACAGAACAAAATTACTAGTACTTAGATACAGAGAAACACTATTTTAAAATCCCAGAAATAGGGGCTGGAATGATAGCATAGCAGGTAGGGTATTTGCCTTACACACAGCTGACCTGGGTTCGATCCACAGCATCCCATATGGTCCCCAGAGCAGTGCCAGGAATAATTCCTGAGTGAGAGCCAGGAGTAACCCCTAAGCATTTCCGGTGTGACCCAAAAAGCAAAAAACAAAGACAAAAAAATAATAAAATCCCAGAAATCAGTGAGAGAGGAGAGATCTGCAGCAAACGAAGAAAAACTCAGGAGGACTCTAATCATATTTATACCAATGTGATTTTTTTCAACTAAAGCATGAAACTAATAGCTGAACATCTCAGCATTCCTCCAGTTTCCTAATGCTAACTACAATGGTTGCATTTTGTTAGTTTCAGATCTTAATGTTCAATAGAACATTAAAAAAGGATCCCATTTTCATCTTCCTGCCTTCCACTAGGAAGTATTCTCTACAACCAACAACCCTCAACTTCTTTCACCCACTGAGAGAACAGCATGTTGGATTCAGTTCTACCCAGTTCTACCTCGCTTTCCTCTTGGAAATATTCTGACTACATGAATGTGTCAATCTATCAAAAACAAGCAGTAGTGATGGGTGTAATGTTGAAATTATGGGCATAAGCAACCGATACTGGTAGTACTGTAAACTGTAGCATCTCAAGAAAAAAAATCAAAGAACAAATAAACTTATATGACAAAGGGTATTTATAAAATAGTATCTACATACAACCACACATGATGCAGTTATTAAAACTTTTTCCTATGGGATTGAAAAAAAATAAACACTTAAATGGGGGAAAAAAAGCATAACAGTCTTTATCTATTTCACTTTTTAATCTGTTTAATCTTTCATCTCTTTCACTCTTTTATTTCCAACTTCTTTGGCAAGAAGATGTTGCAGGACTCCTAAGGGCCGCTGCATCTGCTCTGAATTGCCGCCTGCAAATCACTTCGTAGATAATGGGGTAGTCTAACTGTGGCAGTTTATCTGACCATGTATGCTGTACTAGCTGGTATAAATATTCTCCCATGCTACCACAATCATCGTGGGACTAGCTAGATCTTACCAGCATATTAGCCTGGCCACGTAAGACCCCCTAAGTAATTAGACCAGAGAGAAATGCTGTTTGCTTCCAAGCAAACAAGCATGGCTCCCTGATATACTCAAAGGCAACTAAAATATAAAACTACAATGAAGTAGAAGAGACTTGTGAAGGCTTGGAGAAATATTTAACTGGCATTAGTATTAGTCTTTGGTACAGAGACATGCCATCTCAGAAACCCCCTTCTCTACCCTATAAAGGCATTTCCAGGCAGATCTTGGCTCAAAACATTAGCATACAAAAGGGCCTAGGTGAGGTGTAGGGAGGGATTACCTAAGGGCATTTGACCCTCCCTGCTTTCCATAACAGTGGGAGGAAGGTCTGAGTTGCAGGGGGATAAAACTAGCCTGTTTCCTCTCTCCAGCGCTTCTGTTTGGGCTCTCTCTCTTTGTGAGCGCTCACCCTTCTTGGGAGTCTTGTCTTCTTTCCTCCTTTTACAGGGCCTTTACACGTGGTGGCCGCCATCTTGGCCTACACGTGGCTGGGGTTCTAGCCTGGAATCCTAAGCACCGGACTTTTCCTTTTGCTGATTTGTATGCCTGAACCTGTGATAAGTAAAGCCTTTTAAAACTGCATCAGATTCCTGAGTTTCCATCCATTCCTCGCCGGCTTCCGAGGTAGAAGGGAACTCGCTTCCGGCACTGTCGGGGACCCCGGCAGAGCTCCCCGACAAGAAGACACTATGCAGTTCTCTGTGCCCACCCAAAGAAACTGAGTAAACTCACACAAAACCAAATTCCACTAGGTCATGTAACAAAGAACAAATGTTTGGGGAAAAATAGAGTCTTTGGAAGCAAAGCCTGGGATTAAGAATAAAAACATAAAGTTAGGATACCTTTCTGGAGATTCTGAAACTATAAAACTGGGCAAATTTCTTAACTTTCCTGGGCTTCAACCTCCTCATCTGTAAAAGTCATAACATATGTAATGCATTTGGAACGGTACCTACACATAGAGAACTATGGTACATCTACATAATGGAATACTACGCAGCTGTTAGGAAGAATGAAGTCATGAAATTAGCTTATAAATGGATGGACATGGAGAGTATTATGCTGAGTGAAATGAGTAAGAAGGAAAGGGACAGATGCAGAATGACTGCAGCCATTTGTTAGTGTGAAAAGCATAATATGAAACCAATATTCAAGGACAATAGAAACAAGGGTCAGGAGGTTTGTCCAAGGCTGGAAGCCGAGTTCAATCTGTTGGGGAAAAGGCAGTTGGGATAGGGAAGGGGCCACTATGACACAGATCATGGTAAATGATCAGTGTATAAAACTGTGTGCAGAATAGGTAAGGGAACCAACATGGTAACCTCTCCGTATCTGTATTGCAGACCATAAGGTCCAATGGGAGAGAGAGAGAGAGAGGAAAAAGTGCTTGCCATAGAGACAAGGTGGGGTGGGGAGGGGTGGGAGGGTGCCAGGGGGGTAAAGGGTCACACTGATGGTAGGAAATGTGCACTGGTGGAAAGATGGGTGTTGGAACACTGTGTGACTGAAGCCCAAGCCTTCTAACTGTATGGCACAGTGACTTAATAAAATAAAAATTTTTAAAGGCAGGCTTGAGGGTGGGGGGGAAACGGAGAGGGCATTGATCATTGTGGAGGAAAGATAACACCAGTGACAGACTAGGTGTTGGAAAATTGTATAGCTTAAACAAATGTGAATAGTGTTGTAAATCATGATGCCTAAATAAAAAGTGTATCACTGTATCACTGTCTTCCCATTCATCATTGATTTGCACGAGCAGGCACCAGTGACATCTCCATATGTCCTGTCTCATACTAGTAGAGCCAAGGGCATCTGCTTGCTCCAGGAACATAAAGAGCCTCAAACCATTCCATCAGGTCATGGAAATGAGGTCTACTTGCATGAGACAGGTCATATGGAGATGTTACTGGTGCCCACTCGAGCAAATCGACGATGAACGGGAAGACAGTGATACAGTGATTTGGCATATCAAATACAACACGGGCGGTTGCCAGGCTCTGCTGTGCGGGTAGCATACTCTTGTAGTCACCTCTAAATCCAGCATTTATTGATGAATCGCATGGCCTCTTGCAGCCGCGCGAACTGGGCTGTAATAGGCTCTTCTGCTGGGTGGAGTTCTGACAATAGGGAAGTCCGGATGTGGAAAACAAAAAGTGTGAAAAATAAAAAAATAAGCTATTATAATATTCCCATGTTTCTTATTGTTATTTATCCCACTTAACTTAAGCAACCAACAACTCATAATAGTTTAAGTTCCATTTCATGGGTTTATAACCACAATGGGACCCTAGCTACTATAAACTAATTAACTACAATAGAAAATTTGTAGAAAAATAATGACTCAAAATTGTTCACTATGGGCACTGTCAGATGAAGAATTTAGCTTTAAAGAGGAACCTCAGTAAGCATACACCATTATGCATATACATACATACACACGCTTGCTTTTGTTCTTCATATCAGTCATTGCTAATAAACTGTTTCAATATTTTTTCATGTAGATGCATCTGCCTGATAATAAACCTACTGAGGCAAACCCATGCAACAAAGTAGTTTTTATTAATTTAATATAAAATACAAAGTCAAACATTCTCGGCCCCAGGGGTGATCAGTCGACTCTTCCTCTATCATGTGCCTTAAAAATAGGAGGAGTGTGTGTGTGAGAGAGAGAGAAAGAGTGAGAGAGAGAGAGAGAGAGAGAGAGAGAGGAGAGAGAGAAGAAGAAAAGTGCCTGCCATAGACGCAGGCTGGGGGAGGAGGGAGAGAATCAGGGGACATAGGTGGTGGGAAACGGGCACTGGTGAAGGGATGGGTGTTGGAACACTTTATGACTGAAACCCAAACATAAACATCTTTGTAACTGTGTATCTCACAGTGGTATAATAAAAAATATATATTTAAAAATAGGAGTAGAAAAGGAAATTTTGTTATTTGAATCAGCAGAGTACATTATAAATGTGCCTACAGCTAAAATACCAACTCCAAGAAGAAAGTTCAGTTGTCAGAACCCTTTCCACTCATTAGTAGCAAAAAACTGATTTTGTGCTATCACTTGGCATACTCCATGCTTCTTTTAAAGCCAGAGGTGACACTTTGTGATCACAGAGCCTTACTGAGTACTGCTAACAGGAACCTTCAGCTCTAATTTTCAGGTCACACATTACCCTTACATAATATGAAAATAATCACCTGAACCCATGTTCAGCCTGTCCCTCTAGGTGTTGCAGCTGTGGCTGTGGTGCCTGGCTGTGTTGGAGGTGGCAGACAGGAGACAGGTTTGTCTACACCCAGGATTCTGCCCCGTGGGCCCTGGATGGTTGATGGTCTGACATAGATAAAGACTGGCCCCCTGGGATGAACCCAGAGGCACAGCAGAGCCTGGCAAGCTACCCATGGTGTATTCGATATGCCAAAAATCTAATAATAATGGACTTCATTCTCAACAAATGGAGATGTTACTGGTGCCCACTCGAGCAAATCAATGAACAACGAGAAGACAAGTGACAAGTGGCCCATGTTCAGATGAAAGTTTAGGAATGAGCAGCACAGAAACAGAAGACAGCTTAAGACAGACTGCTTCTCTACGCATATCCTTCAATTATAATATTAAAAAACTACACAAGTTTGGGGTTAGAATACTGTCGCTAGAGGACCACAAGGAAGAGATCCTAGACATCTTAAAAGTAGAGCTGATGTCCATCTATGTTGCAGGAATTCTCCACATCTTAAATATAAAACAAAAATTTCAAAGAAGAAAAAAAGGAATTTTTTTTCTAATGTACTAACAAACATACAAGGACAGAGAACAGAAGAAGAGCCAAGGCAGAACTTTTAGCCAGACAAACAGAAGAGTTTCAGAGCGTGTTTCAAGAAGCTTGACATTTAGAGCGTCTCTCGGGCTTTTTATTATGCACGAACCTATCCACAGGCCCCATGCCTCCATTGTGATACGTTCTGAATGATGCCAAATGTCACACCAATGCAATAGTCTCAGGATAACAGACACACAGGTTCTCGATAACATTTCTCCCAACAGTTACCTGCAAGTCTGTACGGTCTGCTGTGGGAGAGATGTTCCCTACACCGCAAATGTTTGACTCGTGTTAAAAGAGGAACGCCAAGGTCACTCATCACTTATTTGAAACAGCAAGTGTCATTTTTTAAAACGTCATGAGAACATCTCTCCGAGGTCCAGAATAAAAAGGCCAGTACTGCCTCTCTAACACGGCAAAGAGGCACCTCTGTACTAACAGCAAAAAGCACTGCACTAACAGCCGTGCTGAGAGATAAAAGCGTTTCCTCCTCACCCACACCTATTTTTTGGGAGGGTGGGGTTAGTTGTTTTTGTTTGGCGGCCACACCTAGCAGTGCATAGGACTTACTCTGGGTCTGAGCTCAGGGATCACACCTGGCGGAGCTCAAAAGATGACACGTGGTGCCGAGGATCAAACCCTTACGACCACCTGCAGGCAACCACCCCACCCATGGTACTATGTTTCTGGTCCCTGAGTTACGCATCCATGCTAAATGGAGAATCATGTAAGAAGTCAGCTGCTAATTCTTTTGCTGAGTGTGCAACAAATAAAGCAAACACTAAAAGTATATTCTTATTGGGAAAATGTCTCTCTCTATGGCTTAATGAAATATAGGTGTTACTGATATTGTGCTTCTCATATCAAATTAAATATTGTCTCATCTCAAATCAAATCTTAGCACCTAAGAAATACACTGTGTCATAGTGGTGGCTGAAACTAATTTAATAGAATTTTTATTCTGAATAAAGACTATCTGTATTTTACACACTTCATAAACTAAATCTCACCTTTGTTTACAAAGGTAAGGTTTAGCAGTTCTGATGTTGAACAAATAAATGTTGGTATTCAAGAATTTCATTCATCAAAATAATAATAAATTAACATTTTTCAAGAAAAGCAGTACATTTAAAATAATATGAATGTGTTATTTCCTTTACCTACTAAATTCCAAGTTAGTCTGATATATCTCTGATACTTATTAATGTAAGGGCTAGGAGTCTCCAACTTGCCGACTCCTTTGAAACAGTGAGACTAGTTTGAGCTCCTGACATCATTTCCCAATCACTCCCTTTTTTTAGGCTATACATTTATATTCCCAATATCTGTTTTCACAGCATAAAATATTTGCTCTGAGAAACTATTTTAAAGATACATGATTGTGTATGTAAGGAATATAGTACAGCATGGGGCACACTGTCGTTCAATAATTACAACGTAATCAATCATACCTACTAAGCAACACAGAGTATTAGATTTAAAAAATTGCCAGGACTAGAGCAATAGTACTGGGTAGGGTGCTTGCTTCACATACAGCCAACCCAGGTTTGATGGCCAGCACCCCATATGGCTCCCCAAGCACTGCATGGAGTGATTCCTGGGTGCAGAGCCAGGAGCACCCCTGAGCAGGTGTGGACCAAAAAAACAAACAACAAAAACCTGCACACATATGGGGCAGGCAAGTTCTGCACCTGTTCTGCAATACAATTTGCCACATGGCAGACTTTAAAAAAGACAGAGTCTAAATAAGAACAGGATACTCCAAAAAAGAGGTTGCTTAAAATTGTACAGCTTTAAGAGACTTGGAGAGAGACTTGGTAGAGCGTACACTTCTCAATTACGAGACCTGACGTTCAAACTTTAAGTTCTCTCCCAAGCCCCAAGAAAATCTTGCAAGTTCATTTTCTGGAATAAAACTTTGACAAAATTATAACAAATGAGACATAAAAGAAGCAACTTAGAGAAAGAAATTCTCAAAAAATGTTTCTTTTTACTAAATTTTATTTCTTATATAAAAATGTTTATTTCCAGGCAGGAAAGTAGTGCAATGGGTAAGCTGTTTGCCGTGCACACTTTCAACCTGGGTTCAATCCCTGACACTACACATGGTCAGTTTCCTGAGACTCTTCAGGTGGTTCCTGAGTAGAGCTTGGAGTAAGCCCAAAGAATTACTGGTATGGCCCCAAAAAAAATCACAAAAGTCTGGTTCTAGGAACAATAAAATTATCTTTTTTCTTTTTTAGATACGTCCATGCCTTCAGGAAACCCCGCAGTCATCTTGTTAAAAGTAAACAGATTAATATCAACAGACTAACAGAGCAAAGATGAATCAGCTGTGGACAGGAACAGTTCTAAATTTAAGTCAACGTTTGAAAATAAGAGCTAGTTCTTGCTGCCAGATGTACCCTATTTGATCTCTGTGCCAAAGTAGGAAGTATTATGTGAAGACTCAAGTCCCTCTAATATTCCAGCTCATTCTCTTGATTGTTGTATTCCACCGAACATTGACAAGTTGTAGAGAACCCTAGCCAAGGTTAAAGCTAGGAACTGAACAGAAAAAAAATAAATGAAAACAATCATGTAAGAGGTTCCTTATGTGATACTTTATTGATTAATACCATTCCATCTGGCGTAAGCAGATGCCCTTGGGCTACACTAGCATGTGACAGGACATATGGAGATGCTACTGGTCCCACTCGAGCAAATCTATGATCAACGGGAAGACAAGTGACAAGTGATAACTGTTCCATTCCTCTAAGCTGGGAGCCAAATATTACTAAATTGCCACAGTGAAAAGCTTCCTATTAAAAGCTAAATGTCATTGATCACTTGTATCACTTGTCTTCCCGTTGTTCATCCATTTGCTGGAGCGGGCACCAGTAACATGTCCATTTGTCCCTGTCGCAGCTAGTATAGCGCAAAGGCCTCTGCTCGCTCCAGAATTGTGAAGAGCCTCAAACCATTAGTTCAGGTCATGGGAATGAAGTCTATTATTGTTACTTGGATGGAGCTCTGATGAGCTGTGGAATCTGGACATTGAAAATGGCTGCCATCATGGTGCAGAGATTCCTCTGGCTTTTCTGAGGCTCTATTGGAGAGGCAGGCCAGGCCCCAAAGCCACCCTCCCTCATGGACACTTCATGATCAGCCGAGCACAGGAAGAGCCAGTAGCAGCTCTGCCCCATGTATCTGTGTATGCCTCATGTATTTCAACACTAAATGTCATTAAAGGTCGGGCCTGGTGGCCCTGCCGGTGAGCTGCCCACGGCCAGCACAGGGCCTCACGGAAGGCTGGGGAGGCTGGCGCTCGGCTTGCGCCGGGCCTAGCTGACCATGGAACCCCGAGGAGGGCAGATGGGTTTTGGGAGGGGCCCATCGCCTCTGAGGGGTCCCGAAGCAGCCGGATGAGACCTCGCTCACCACACTAGCCACCATTTTTGCTGTCCGGACGCTGCGAAACGGCCTCAGACCAGATCAACAGAGCAAAGCCAGTTCGAGCCCAGGTAGGCGGCTCCAAGAGGCGGGAATCACCGGGAAGTCGCCAGATGGAGGCGTGGTCATCCCTTCCCCCTCCATCTTGTCGGGCCTGGTGGCCCTGCCGGGCGTGCTGCCCACGGGCCAGCACAGGGCCTCACGGAAGGCTGGGGAGGCTGGCGCTCGGCTTGCGCCGGGCCTAGCTGACCATGGAACCCCGAGGAGGGCAGATGGGTTTTGGGAGTGGGCCCATCGCCTCTGAGGGGTCCCCGGAAGCAGCCGGATGAGACTCGCCCACCACATTAGCCACCATTTTTGCTGTCCGGACGCTGCGAAACGGCCTCAGACCCGATCAACAGAGCAAAGCCAGTTCGAGCCCAGGTAGGCGGCTCCAAGAGGCGGGAATCACCGGGAAGTCGTCAGATGGAGGCGTGGTCTTCCCTTCCCCCTCCATCTTGTCGGGCCTGGTGGCCCTGCCGGCGAGCTGCCCACGGGCCAGCACAGGGCCTCACGGAAGGCTGGGGGAGGCTGGCGCCGGCTTGCGCTGGGCCTAGCTGACCATGGAACCCCAAGGAGGGCAGATGGGTTTTGGGGAGGGGCCCGTCGCCTCTGAGGGGTCCCGGAAGCAGCCGGATGAGACTCGCCCACCACATTAGCCACCATTTTTGCTGTCCGGACGCTGCGAAACGGCCTCAGACCAGATCAACAGAGCAAAGCCAGTTCGAGCCCAGGTTGCGCGGCCGCTATGGCCGCGCGGTCCACTAAAATAGTGAAACAGTAATGTCTTTTAATGCATTGCAGTCAATGAAGAGCAGGAAAGTTTGTTGGGAAGGAGATATAAAGAGGAAAGAAATGGCATACAGAACTCGCCAAGTGGTTGAGGTGCGGGAGCGGGAGGGAGGTGGGGACATTGGTGATGGGAGATGGGTTTGGGTGGAGGGTGCGTGTTGGAACACTGTAGAACCAAAGCTCTACATAGCATCTTTCAATCAAAAAAAAAGGTGGAATCTTCCACAAACATGTGGGAATCAGTGGTTGGGTAGGACAGAGAAGAGAACAGTGTGCTAATATTTGTCAAAAATGATAATACCAGTCTAGAACTGAGCATTGAATATAGGAAAAAGATATACATGATGATCTCTGAATGTATGTATTGCAATCCACAATGTGTAAGAGAAGAGATAAAGAATTTGCCATAGAGGCGGGCTGGGGGAGGGGGAGGGAAGTGGGGACATTGGTGTTGGGAAGTGGACACTGGTGGAGGGATGGGTGCTGGAACACTGTATGACGGAAACCCAAACATGAACATCTTTGTAATTGTATATCACATGGCGGTGTAATAAAATATTTAAAAAAATAAAAAAAATAATAAAATAAATATCATTAAAATTGAAATAAATTAATATAAATCAATTTCTATCAAAATATTGTTTTTTCAATGCAAAGGATAAAGAAAATAGCCTAGGAGTTTAACCTATAACATCTTGGTTCTGTTATTCAATCTCTCAAGGCCATTAAGTTCAACTATACAATACCTACTATGAGAAGCTAATGTGAGATAATAGGTAGTAATAAATCTTCATTGTTTATAGCATTTTGGAATATATATATATATATATATATATTTATGCAATATTGGAAATCTACAAGCATTGAAATATTTGAATCCTTTCATATTAATCTTATAATAAATCACAGTTCTCATTCATCAATGATTCCTCTTAATGTTTATATCTACCATCAAAATGAAAAATAACCCTTACTAATCTATAATATTCTTTTTCTCTCCAGAAGTTACAGAAGATTACCTAACCCTATTGGCTTCCTGAATTGAGTAGAAAAGATGAAAAATGAATGTATAATGAAAAACTTCCAACCAAAATTTAAACAACTTAGAGGTATTAATGGAATAACCACCCTGCATATCAACATAAAGATTTTTATAGGCCACTAAGTTATTGGCCCAATAAGTGATTTTTTAACTCTTGCCATTAATCCTGGTGTCCTCATTAACCATTATTTCACATTTTGAATGCCATAGCAAATAAGCCCTTTGAGCAAAAACAAATATAGCAAGGCCACTGCATGCTGACCACAAATCTCAAGAAATGTCTGTTCTCTTCCTGGGTCGTCAGAGCACATCTGACAGAAATGGGGCTCACTTGGGCTAGAGAGATAGAGATTGTGGGTGAGGCACTGGCCTTGCATGTCAACAAGCTGGTGCAATGCCCAGAACTGCCACTGGCCATCTCTGATTATAGCATGAGGAGGAGAGAAGGAAGGGAAGGGAAAAGGCAAGGAGAAGACCAAAAAGGTCCAATCAGTATTGTTCCTACTATGTTTCCTTCTTAATCACTTGTATCACCTGTCTTCCCGTTGTTCATCTATTTGCTCGAGCGGGTGCCAGTAACATCTCCATTTGTCCCTGCCGCGTGCTAGTGTACTGTAATGTTCAGTAGCGGGGAATTTCTGCTCTCCTGAAGAAGCAGTAGGGGATGATCCTTCACCTTTATAAACACTCATTAACCACCTACTTGGTTCAGGACATTCTGTGCTACTAATCTACAAATCAGAAATCTCCTAAAGTGAAAAATATAAAGCAAAGAGGTCCCAATATGTGAACTTATTGCACTATTTTTTATTTCTAATATTTGAACATATTGCACTAATATTTAACACTTTATGTGCAGTAATGGGATATATATAGAGAGAATGATTTACTATTCTTTCCCGCTTTTTTTACTTGTACTTACCTGCTGAAGAACCAATAATAATGCCATAAAGTGATATTTTGATAATCCTTATTTTTAATTCCTTAAGCTTTGCCACCTAACACAATACTAATATATAATAATAAACATAATAA
The DNA here is from genome assembly GCA_021461705.1 of Cryptotis parvus. Taxonomy (NCBI): domain Eukaryota; kingdom Metazoa; phylum Chordata; class Mammalia; order Eulipotyphla; family Soricidae; genus Cryptotis; species Cryptotis parvus. The sequence continues at coordinate 112,339 of JAJIBD010005710.1, forward strand.
TATATAATTAAAATACAATTTCTAAAGCTATTTGTACTACAAGTAAAAGAAAGATACTGGAGAACTATCAACAATATATAAAGTCTACTTGTATCACTTCACTTTACTTGTCTTCCCGTTGTTCACTGATTTGCTTGAGCAGGCACCAGTAACATCTCCATACATCCTGTCACATGCTATTGTAGTCCAAGGGCATTTGCTCACTCCAGGAACATGCAGAGCCTCAAACCATTTGTTCAGGTCATGGAAATGAAGTCTATAATTGTTACTGGTTTTTTGGAATATCAAATATGACATGCATAGCTCACCAGGCTCTGCCGTGCAGGTGGGATACTCTAGGTAGTAGGCTCTCATTAGTGCATTTACTGATGAACCACACAGCCAGTGGCTAGCACAATGGGGGAGAGATCAGCTTTTCTCTTGGGTGAAGCTCTGACGAGCCGTGGAGTACGGATGTTGAAAATAGCTGCCCTCATGCTCCAGGGGTTCCTCTGGCTTCTTGTGAGGCTCTATTGGGATGGTGGGCCAGGGCTTGAACCCACCTTCCCTCCCAGATGCCTCATGATCAGCCAAAATATACAATAGTTCTACTGGAATGTCACTGGCAACTCATGTTAGAGACTACAGTAAATAGTATTAATTCCTCGAACTATTTATCATAATAATTAATAAAGAGGCTCTTTCATTATCATAGAAAAGTAGCTACAGTAGCCCAAGAACTGAGTTATCTTACATACATCAAACTATACAAATCCATATTTTTAAGTCAGGATATAGGGCCAATGATAGAGCTCAGCCATAGAGCATGGTCTGTGGAGTGAATATATGGCATGAGAAAAAATAAGGAAGGATACAGCAATTTGCAAAGTTGAAAGACTAATAAACCCATACCTTCTGGTCTTCTACTATTCTCTTTTCTCTCTTTATTTATGTATAAGTATAATGAAAATAGTTAAAAATGTATACAATGGGTTTGGTCGCATTAGAGTAGACCCTTCAGTCCCTTCTTTTAAAGTTGGTTTTGAGTTCATGAAGTTCTTGAGTTGTTGCTTATCCATGAAGTTGTGTATCTTTCCTTCATATCTGAATGTGAGCCTGGCCTGCTAGGACATTAAAATAACTAATATCAACTTATTAGCATCTTTGTGGAAACAACTTGTCTTTCCTAAGTATAATTAGTTCTGAAGTTTGTTTTATAGAAAATGTAGTTCATTGCTTACAAGAGTATGCTACCCGCACGGCAGAGCCTGGCAAGCTACCCGTGTCATATTTGATATGCCAAATACCAGTAACAATTTTAGACCTCATTCCCATGACCTGATGGAATGGTTTGAGGCTCTTTCTGTTCCTGGAGCAAGCAGATTACTAGCATGGGACAGGACATATGGAGATGTTACTGGTGCCCGCCGAGCCAATCGATGATGAACGGGAAGACAGTGATAAAGTGATGTTAAAAACTAAAAACAGTCACAGAGAGAGCAATGAAAAGCAGTATAGAAATATAGGATACAGAAATATAGGATAGGAGCCGAGCGATAGAACAGTGGTAGGGCATTTGCTTTGCATGCAGCCGACCCAGGTTCAATCTCTGGCATCCCATATGGACCCTCCACCTCCCCCAGCAATGCGAGGAATAATTCCTGAGCAAACAGCCAGGAGTAATCCTTGAGCATTGCTGGGTGTGGAGCAAATGCCCTACCACTGTTCTATATATGTATATATACATATACATATACATATACATATACATATACATATACATATACATATACATATATATATATAGGATAAATATTGATTTAACAAGTGGTGGGAACTAAATTGGGTTAAAGCAACAGGGAAGGGACCAGAGACATAGCACCGAGTAAGGCACTTGCCTTGCATCCTGCCAACCCCAGTTCAAATGTCTGGCACCACATATGGACCCCAAGCAACATCAGAACCAAGAACAGTACCTGACAATAAAAAAATACAATTTTTTTAAAAAATGAAAGGTGGGAGAGTTAACAACAGAATAGCAGATAACAGACTAGAGATGTAAGTTCAGTTTCAGCGAATTCATCTCCTAGACTTTAAGAGCAATGTTTCTATTTAAGATCTAAGTTACAGGTGCTGAGAAAACCAACCAGATCACAGACGCTAAAGGTTGATGGATGAGATACCACTTTTTAATGTGCACTTTTAAAAGGAGAAAGCAATAAATACTTCGTGAAGGCCTCGCCAAGACTTCAGAGAAAAAAAAGTGTTTTCAAGGTTGTTTTACCCTGAGCCTTCTTGGGTCAGCTAAAAACACATGGATGCCAGATTTGTGTTGCCAGTTCTCGCTTGCCCAAAGGAATGGACGGAGGCCACATCCAGCTTCACCTCCTCTGAGCTGGCATCAGTGATATGAAGAACCGTCTTCCTGGATTATTTTACTCTCCCTGTCTAAGCCCTAAAATCTTGGAAATGTTTTCCAAAATCTATTTAAAATCTTACATATATTAGTCCAATATGCATTTGCTGTAACAATATAATCTAATTCCAAGTATATGTCTTATGATGATTTAGAAGATATATTCAATGAATATTGTTATTAACAAAGTTCATTTGGAAGAAAATACTAATAAAAAAAAGAAATATTAAAGGAAAGGGCACCAAATGAAGAAAACCTTATATAATATTAAAATACAGTAAGTTATAGTAATTAAAGGATATAAAAGTTTACCATATTAGGGGCCGGCACGATAGCCCAGCAGGTAGGGTGTTTGCTTTGCACGGCCGGCCTGTGCCGGCCTGGGTTCGATCCCGGCATCCCATATGGTCCCCGAGCATCGCCAGGAGTAATTCCTGAGTGCAGAGCCAGGAGTAGCCCCTGAGCATTGCTGGGTGTGACCCAAAAAAAGCAAAAAAAAAAAAAAAAAAGTCTACCATATTATACATAAACAATAAAGCATCTAAAATAAGTGACATAAGAAATGTTGGGACAACTGTCTAACAATTTGGAGAACAATGAGGCTGTCATATTCTTAGACACTGTGTAAACTCAGTGGGAGATATTACTGTGGAAACTAAGTGCTGACTAAAGTGGCCAAGTGTCACTAGGAGTAGCCCATGAGCTCCTGAGCAACACAAGGGAACCCCTCCCCTACAATCATGATAATAGAATTAACTTATTAAGTCATGAAAAATATCCCTATAATATTAATTTTAATGAAAACAAATTAGAAACAACTTAAATGTTCATTCATGACAAGAAAATATAGTAAAACATTCAGCATTAAAATGTTAGTGCATGCTGAATTTATTAACTCCAGGATATACTTCCTCAATGTAGTTTTAAATTAGAAAAGAAATCTGTGGGCTGGAGCAATAGCACAGCAGGGAGGGAGTTTGCTGACCCAGGTTTGATCCTCGGCATCCTATATGGTCCCCCAGAACACTGTCTAGAGTAATTCCTGAGTGCAAAGACAGGAATAACCCCTGAGCATTGCTAGGTGCGACCCAAAAAACCAAAAAAAAAAAAAAAAAAAAAAGATTAAGTATGGGGTTATTAAACCCTAGATAATCAGACTGAGAGTGAATTGAATTTATTTAGGTATTACTCAGTATTTTCTGAACTGAGCATTGTTTTCAAGCAATAATAAGACACGTATAAAAATAAAACACAAGCAACAATCAAAAGTAAAACATATATCTGCAATGTTTAATGCTTAGTCATCTGCCAAATGTATTAAGATGGAATTATCTTAAAATTTGCAAATTATGTTTGTTACTCTGTGCAAAACTGTCTGCAAATATCTAATTAACTTCATTTGTTTTCATCATCAATTTGATCTTAAGTATGTCCCACATAAAAGGTGTACCTCACTTCCCTTAAGTGGGTATCCTACTTATCAACCATTCTCAAGAGTAATAAATCACTTTGTTGGAGTAAAATTAAAAAGGGGCAAGCCACTAAGAATAATCATTAAACACACACTGCAATTATTCAGTACACACTAAAAGCACTTTGGCCTTCAGGTAAATCAGGCAAAGCACTGTGGATATTTCTTAAAAAAAGTGGGGCAATAATGGTTCAGAGACCTGTCAACTGAATACACAATAAAACAAAGAATAAACCACTAGAATGTAATTGCCCTTTAGAAAATAAATGCTTCAGCAGTTCCGTTCAAGAATTAGTTCGATGGTAGGGAAAATACTAGATTTGGGGAGCTGGTGAAATAATTTGAGCTGAAATGCAGCTCTTATGTGCCGAGATCCCAAGTTTGATGATGATGAAATAGGGATCATTGAAATGTTGAAATAGGGTGATGAAACAGGGATCTCTGGATCCAGAGATCCCTATTTCATCATCACCATAATGTATGACACGTGTGGCCCCGAGCACTACAGTCTGAACAATACAGCATCAGGCAGGAAACACCAAACTGCACACCAATATCTCCAGGACCCTTGAGCAATGAAGTACCAACCCCCCACCCAAACTCACCCCACCAAAAACATACAAGCCTTGGTATAGGGAAAACTAAGTGCTGCCCCAACAGTACTACTGATCAGAATTCTAACACTGACCTATACACACTATTTCCTCACCTGAAAGAACATTAACTCTACAAAATATCAAAGGAGATCATGACTGGAAAACCATTGATGCTACCAAAACGATTCTCTACCCAATAACTTAGAAATCTTAGTGCTCACATCACTGCAGAGGAAATTATTCAGTTGTAAGTGATGCCACATGCTGGAGTGCTGGGTGGCTAATCGCTGCTACTTGACTCCTTGCCATGGGATGGTGCTACACTTAAAATGGGGCATTTGGTGAGCCTAGGACTGTGTTCTAGGGAATTTTTTTTTTCTATTGCCTATACTGATGGAGAAGAACAGTACAAACTCTTCCCAATCTAAATCTTCTTCCAAGATCTCCAGCCGACAGCGTCAGCAGTCTCCAGAGCCAAGGCTGCGAGCGAACAAGTCCCAGAAATTGGACTCCGCTCCCCAGCAGCCTGTAGACCTTTCTGTTATGAGGAGAGCTGATTCACTAGGCTCATTTGCTTCCCCACAGTGTTCAACAGAAATATCCATGACAACCATAAAGGCTGCAAAGGGGGAAAGCAGCATTAACAAATTTGAAAATCATGGTGTTAGCCATTTCTAAGAAATAACCCCCAACTCTGGTCCTGAGGCTCCTAGGCCTGCCTCTCTTTGAAGTCACCTTTAATTGCTGACTCCTGAGTATGCGCTAGGGGGGTGGGGGGACAGGTTCCCCCACCAGAACTCCAAAATAAATAAATAACACCAAGTCAGCATCAGAACCTCTGCATAAACTCAGCTACCCTGCTGCACCAGGAGCAAACCCCAGGAGCAGGGACTGGGAGATCAAGTTGCTTCCAGATTTAGGAGTGTAGGGTTTACTGACAAGCTAGGAAGAGAAAAAAAATCGGGAAGGAAATATTCCTATGAGAGATTCAGCCCAAGAGTAATTGCAAGAGCCTTGCAGACTAGTCATTAGAAATAGTTGAGAGAACAGAAATCAGCATTATTTGTCAGAAAAACCCTTATCGGAAAATGGAACCAGGCACCTGACTTGACATCCAACAAAGGTAGTTTTAGAGTGCTCAAGAATTGAGACCACTGATCAGTTGAAAAAATAAGTATTTGGCACCGAGCAACAGCATAGTGGGTAAGGCACAAGTTTTACACGTGCCCGACGCAGGATCAATTCCTGGCACTCCATTTGGTCCCATATGCCTACCAGGAATGATTACTGACTGAAGAGCCAGGGGTAAGTCCTGAGCACCACGGGTGTGGCCAAAAAAATTATAAAGGCTCATTTACTCAAGGACAGGTGCACAGGGTTAAAACGTTACCTAAGAGGTTGTAACACCAAATGCCAAAATTTGGAAAAAATCGTATTATAACTAGACCATAATAAAGCAATGTTAGAAACAATAATTTACAAGACTTTATTGATAGACACTAATGATATAAAAATGGGGAGTGCATTGATGAGTAAGATTATACCAGAGTGAGTTTTAACTGCACATGGAAGACAGATACTTATGAAGAAAAAAGAGTGATCTATTAAATTTCCATAATAATAGATAAAAACTGCAAAGGCACTTATTTCTTGGTCACAAAATTTAGAATTCCTCCTTTCTGTACTTTCTAAATATCTTTTATATTTCTAATAAAAAATCCATTAGGACTTAATAAACACAGAGTGTACAATCTTTCCACTGACCTAAGGTTATTTTAGGTATATTTTATTCCCCAGCTCTGGAATTTTTAAGTTACTTGAGCTTTAACCTTTCAAAATATATACATAGTTATATATATTTATATACTACATATTTATATATAGCAATATATAATTTTATGTTGTTTGTACACTAAGAAAAAACTAGAGCATCAAAATATTTTTTATCTATGCAGATATATAGTACATAATTTCTAAAGATATATCATTTATCATGAAAAATAAAAACTCAAGATGACAGTATTTTCATAGCCATGTCTATCCAATTATACATATAAGACTTATACACAGGAGAAGACTTTCAAGAAAATACCACTTGCACAGTCTCAGTGCACCCTATCCTGGTCAAGCATTTGCAAAAAGAAATTATATTATATGTGAATTCTAAGGGGTTAATATAATTCACATTATATGTGAATTCATGTGAGGGTTCGGCAGGGTGATACCATTTCACCAAAACTCTTCAGCACCACCCTCATGAACATCATGCAACAATTAGAATGGGAAGGAATGGGAGTGAAAATAGATGGTCGGCAACTACACCACCTCCACTTCACTGATGACATTGTTCTAATAACACCAAACATTAGACAAGCGGCACAAATGCTGGCTGACTTTGAACGAGAATGTGCAAATATAGGTCTACAGCTGAATCTCAACAAAACTATGTTCATGAAAAATGAACTAGTTCCAGTTCACTCTCAATGGAACAGACATCTCTGAATGCAGAAGTTATGTGTACCTAGGTCAAGAAGTCAACATGATGAACAACCCAGAGCAGCATGGAGTGCCTTCAAAAGCATCGAAGAAATAGTGAAAAAGACAAAAGAACCTCCTGCTCCAGGCACATCTCTTTGACTCCACTGTTCTCCCTGCATTAACATACGCCTCAGAGACCTGGGCTCTATGAAAGCAGGATGAGAATGCTATTCGGGATTCCCAAACAGGAATCGAAAGAGCTATGCTTGGAATATCACACCTCACTCAAGTGAGAGAAGGAATCCGGAGCTCTGACCTCCAGAGCTGTTCCAGAGTCCCTGTTCCTGAGTCAGGGATGCTGTCTCGTTTGCCAAGGCATCGAAAATCAGATGGGCTTAACATGTAATGCAATTTGGAGAAAACCGCTGGACTAGAGTTGTTACTGACTGGATCCCATGAGATGTCAAAAGATCACGCCGGCCGCCCACCTACAAGACGGTCAGACTTCTTCGCCAAGACCATGAACGAACAGTTTGAGGCTCTTCATATTACTGAAACAACCAGATGCCATTGGGCTACACTGACACGTGATAGGGTTCAATGGAAATGTTACTGGCACCCGCTCAAGGAAATCGATGAACAATGGGATGTCTAGTGATCTAGTGAATTCTAATGTATTAATTTTATGTATCAGAGAAGAAATTTTAACTGAAGAAAAATACACACGTGCACTTACACAAAACAAAATCACATAGATTCTCATGTTAGCAAAGTGTAAACACTAAAAATTGTCAACCGTAAAAAGAAATATTGTGATATCACCAAACTCAGCATCCAAAACGCCTACTTTTGTTGCTATATCCATGATTACCAGAGATAATGGAAATAATAAGCTACTTCACATATACCATAATCTATAGAGACAAAAACCATCCCAAATTGCACATATATGGTAGAGTAGAGCCATGTACACTACACCTAATGGGCTCTGGTATGTGAGGTCTGGGTCATAACTTTCCCTGTTCTATCAAATGTCAGCCCAACCCAAGATAATTCAGTTATGGAAGGCAGGAGATTCACATTTACAGTGAATCTGAAGCCCTGTATCTTTCTAAAACATAGCATTATTTTCTAATACTATGTTTATGAATATTATTTTCAGCCGAGGAGGGATGGTGGGATCTAGCCCTGACCCGCCACCCCAGCTGAGTCTAGCAAGAAGCCAGAGGACCCTCCCCCACACCATGAGGGGAGGCCATTTTCTACATTCGGACTCCTCTCATCAGAACTCCACCCAGCAGAAGAGCTGATCACAGCCTGGTTTGTGTGGCCGCTTGGCCGCAGCGATTCTGGAGCTCAGAGGTGACTACAAGAGTATCCCACCCACTCGGCGAAGGCTGTCAAGCTACCCGTGTCATATTTGATATGCCAAACACCAGTAACAATTATAGACCTCATTCTCATGACCTGATGGAATGGTTTGAGGCTCTTTATGTTCCTAGAGCAAGCAGATGCCCTTGGGCTCTACTAGCACGTGACAGGACATATGGAGATGTTACTGGTGCCTGCTCAAGCAAATCAATGATGAACAGGAAAACAAGTGATACAAGTGAAATGAAGTATTATTTTCAATATAAAGTAAAAAAACTTTTATTTGCTCGTAATTACATGCGATACCAAATAGCCTGAAATTTCTCTTTATAATATTGGAATCCTAGCAGTAAGTAAATATATTTGGGGTGCTAGAGAGATAGTATATGGGATAAGGCACTTGTCTTTTATTTACTGACCCCAATTCAATACCTAGCACTGCACCTGGTCCCCCAAGAACAGCAAGGAATGATCCCTGAGCACAGAGCCAGAAGTAAGACCTGAGCAGGGGCAGGTATAATCCAAAACAAATAGAAAAGAGATAAATAGATTTATTTCCCATTGCTTATACTTGAAAATTTGGAATAGTTGTGAAACAAAGTTGTGGAAACTAACATAGACTATTCCATAAAAATCTATTTTTCCCATAACAGCTTGCCCAACAGAATTCATCTGGTGTCAAGGAATATCTCCAATAGTAGACTGACAATGATCAAATAATGGCATTCTGAATAAATAAGCAAATGTGCATTATTTATTTATAATAGATAAATAAAAGCGTATCTCAAAATATGGAGAAATTTTCATAAATGAAGGTACATATACTTGGCTGAATAATCCTTCGAACATAAGTTATAGAATAATGATGTGTAGCTAACATGAAAAGACATACAACTATATGGATTATAATCGAAAACAGGTGAAAATATAGTTAATTTTTTAGAGAAAAGGGATTGTGGAAAGCTTTGCCTTTTAAGAAACAAGTTATTTTTGCTGCTTGATAAAGAGGCTCCTATAGTAAATATTTGACTTCAGAGGGTTTTCCACTCACTCACAGCACTGCCCAGCTCCACCTACTTGATAATCTCCTCCCTTCTCTACATTCCACCATCTACGAGCTAAGAAACTGTGGTCAAGAGAATTCTGAATAGAAATGACACGGGAAAGAACCATAACCAGAATGTCTGAATGTGCCTTCAATTAACGTTGGTTTTCTTTGATGCTTTTTTTTGTTCATCAGCCTTCAGTTAACATGTTGGTTTTCTTTGTGTGTTGTTGTTTTTGTAACAAAAAACCTTTTTTGAATGGAAATGACATGTCTAATTTATAAATGAGACATATATCTATACAGATATAAAGGGAAAAGACTAGGAGGAAATTTAGATTGCTCAAAGAGATCATCAAATCGATTCCCAATGGTGAAGTGCTCAGAATCCAACCCAGGTGGGAGAAATACTTATATTTAGAAATGAGTGACCTGGGGTCGGAGCGATAGTCCAGTGGGTAGAGTATTTGCCTTGCATGCAGCTGACCCGGGTTCGATCCCGGCATCCCATATGGTCCCATGAGCACTGCCAGGAGTAATTCCTGAGTGCAGAGTCAGAAACAACCCCTGAGCATCACCAGGTGTGACCCAAAAAAAAAAAAAAAAAGAAATGAGTGACCAAATCTGAGAGCAGAATATTATCAGTTCAGATCACACATGTCTATCTTGAGGAAAAACTGAATGCAAAGTTGGTAAGCACAGAGCACTGAGGCTGTTGAGATGAAAATTGTTTCTTAGGCATGAAAAAATCCATAATAAAGAGACCATCAGGGTCTTGCACTCAGGTATTTCCTACCGGAGATCTATTTCTCCAGCTTCCCCATTTGCAGCGTTTTAAATCTTCTGCTCACATTCAGCCAGAGTTGACTGTTCTGAGAGAACCTAGCCAAATCAGGACAGTTTATCTTTTAGTCATCTGGCAAGTAAGGCAACAAATTACAAGATATGATTAAATAACTCAGGTAGAAATAGTGCCATGCAAACTGATATTTTTAATCTTTCAGTTTAAGACCTGACTGATCTTACAACATCTATTCATCCCCAAAGTCCATCCAGAGTCACCATGTAAATAAGGCACACATGAGTCACAGTCATGGTCCACTGAGAACTGTACATACTAAACTCACCTTCTAGTCAACCACACCCATGTGATGGGGAAAAATGGATGCTAACACCAATTTGTGGGAAATGACTAGAAAAAATATAAATGTTCATCTATGAATTAGAAATAAATTTTATTTCTGGTGTCATTTAGGAAAAAAGACCTTCAATCCATATCTCCTTGTGATCCCAAAATCAAGAGAAAAGTACAAATGAGCTTTCATTGCAAGCATCACAAAGCTATTGCTGTCCAAACTGACAGTGTGCGTCTCATCTGATATTACAAATCAACATATCTGCCCAGACCTATAAAGGGAGGAAAACTGGACAGCTGTCAAGATCAAATTCTACCAGTAAAATAGGACCTTAAATAATAGCCAGGGCAATGTCAGAACTCAACGTGACACTAATAGAGTCCAGAAGTAAACATACATCAAGTCAGGTAGATTTCTCTCATTCAATTACTAGTGAGAAGGTCAATGGCAGACACAAGTTAAACATGTCTTAGTGCTACCATTTTCAAGTTTTGGACTAAAGGGAACTTAAAAAAGTAATAACCTGATGTTACCATTTTCAATACTTATTGACTCCCTGGTCCCTTCTTTCTTACCTACCCTCTCTCTCCCACACAATTGTCATAGACTCCAACCATAAATAAGTTCTCTTGGTCCCTTTTTGACTGGTCTTAAATATTGGTCTCATTATATATATTCATTATTTATGTGCTTATCACGATGGATTGATTTAGGGGTTGTCATGTATATTTTGCCTCGTTCAATGCATTTATTCTCACAAATAAATGCATTGAACGTAGGCAAAGGAATATACATGACAAACCCCTAAATGTATGCATTGTAAGCCACAAAGCGAAAAAGAAGGAAGAGAGAGAGGGGGATAGGGGAGAGAGAGATGGAAAGAGAGAGAGGGGAAGAAAGACAGAGAAGAAGTGCCTGCCATAGAGGCAGGCAGGGAGAAGTGAGGAATCTGAGGACATTGGTGTTGGGAAGTGTGCACTGATGGAGGGATGGGTTCTGGAACACTGTATGACTGAAACCCAATCATTAACAGCTTTGTAATTGTATATCTCACTGTAGTAAAATAAAATTTTAAAAATAACAATAATAACGCAAAACATAGACACTTTGCTGATTCTTATTGTTAAAATTATCATCATCCTTAATGTTTAGTATCACTTAAATCATTTAAATACTATATCATTAAAATCCATGTAGGGCCGGAGCAATAGTTCAGTGGGTAGGGCATTTGCCTTGCACGCAACTGACCCTGGTTCAATCCCGGCATCCCATATGGTCCTCCTAGCACCGCCAGGAGTAATTCCTGAGTGCAGAGCCAGGAGTTACCCCTGAGCATTGCCAGGTGTGACCCAAAAAGCAATAAATAGATGGATGGATGGATCGAAGGATGGATGGATGGATGGATGGATGGATGGATGGATGGATGGATGGATGGATGGATGGATGGATGGATGGATGGATGGATGGATGGATGGATGGATGGATGGATGGATGGATGGATGGATGGATGGATGGATGGATGGATGGATGGATGGATGCAATGAGGGAGGGATAGATGGATGGATGGATGGATGGATGGACGGACGGACGGATGGACTGGACGGACGGACGGATGGATGGATGGATGGATGGATGAAATCCATGTGGGACTATGTGACATAAGACAGAACTAGCCATTCTTGGAAACCCTACAGTGAATATAATTGAAACACTGATGGAGCCAGGTTCCGGGTTTCTGAATGGCAAATACCCCAATTTCATACTGGACTGGAACTCTAAGCAATCATGGAGCTCAGGGAATAAAAGTAAGGGAGTTAATACGTGTATACCTTTAGCAATTAAAATAAAAACTGAAACTCCCTTGAAATCAATTTAAAGAAAAAATGTTTAAAATGACTTCAGCATTATATAAAAATGTATTTCCTACTCTCTTTCCATTTTTCCTTCTTTATTTTTGCAGTTTTCAGGGATTATCAGTTTTGTAACTGTGTATCTCACTATGATTTAATTTGTAAAAAAGAGTCTGGGGCCGGAGCAATAGCACAGTGCATAAGGCATTTGACTTGCAATGTCTGACCTGGGTTGGATCCCCAGCATCCCATATGGTCCCCTGAGCACCGTCAGGAGTAATTCCTGAGCAAAGAGCCAGAAATGACCCTCCTGAGTGACCCCTGAGTGTGACCCAAAAAAGCAAAAAAAAAAAAAAAAAAAAAAGAAATTATAAAAAGTCTGAGATGTTCTCAGTGCGCATGTTTCTCTCCCTTTGCCACACTATCAATGGTCCATCCTCTTCCCCCTCCCCCAGTCCTAGGTCACGCCTCTCATCATGCCCCCTCAGCTTGCTGTTGTTACTGTTGTTCCACCTGTCACTGACTATTGCTCCACTTGTCACGCAGAAACTCTCCCAGAGCTGTTTGCTGACTCCCACCGTGCCCTTCTGTGAGCCTGCTCCCAGAACCCTTTGGTTGCTTTTGTATTTGTTGTTTTTGAGGTCACAGGTCACAGGACACTCCTCCACCAACTGACCCATTGCCCCAACTCAATTTTTTCTCATCCCGATATATTTAATAGGTTTAAAGAAAAGTAAAAATAATTTAACAACATTAAAAACTTAACAAAAGCATACTTCACTAAGAACTCAGACAATTATCTGTCCAGTTGTTCCTTCATCTGTCCTTTATTGGACACTTCTAATTAATGATTTCTTAGCTTCTCTTGACATTTGTATTATGAAAAGAAAAGCCTGGGTATAATGTCCTTGAAAGATTAGTCTTATGACTGGAAAAGACATTACCAGATTCCTTTCAGTAGCCTATTACTTTAAAAAATAACACACTGCCAGACAAGAGGGGTACTATATAATCATTAGATATTTGAAAATTAAAATCAAAAAGAGCATTTCCCAAAAACTAGTTTTTGCTTCCACATTTATATTGACAATTCAATAACAAGTAGTAGAGCCAGCATTGACTGAGCACTTGCAAGGTCCTGGGCAGTACGTGCAGGCTTTCATTCTCATTATCCTTCTTATTGTTTATAGTAATACAAATGAAATGAGAAATATTATATCCTTTTACAGGAGAACTATGATAAAAAAAATTGCTAATCCATGATTATGTTATTCCTAATAGCAGCACTGAGAAAAATACAGAGGTCCTGTATGGGTCAAATCTGGTATTTGCAAACACTAAACCATACTACCTCAACCTATAAACATATCTATATCTTTAAAAAGAAAAATGTAATATTTTTCTTTTTATATTATAGCCCCATTAATTGTAAAGACTTTAGAAGACTTACTGATCTCAAATAGACGTATTTCATTTTTATTTTATTTTAGGTGCTTGAAGGGTTGCATTGGTGTTGTGCAAGGTTTATTCCTGGCTAACAGCTCAGGGGTAACTTTCAGTGGTGCTGAGTGAACCATAAAATACGAGCGGTTGAACCTGGACCTCTGGCATGTGGAGCATAGAAAACTAATTTTTGAGGTATCTCCCGAGATATAGTCTGTCTGTCTGTCTGTCTGTCTGTCTGCCTGCCTGCCTGTCTATCTCTCTATCTATCTTCTGCCTCTCAGGGTATTTTAGGTGTGGCTGTGCTGCCCGGCTGTGTTGACAGGTGGCAGACAGGAGACAGGCTTGTTTATACCCAGGGCTCTGCCCCGTGGGCCCTGGATGGTTGATGGTCTGACATAGCAAAGGACTGGGTCCCCTGGGATGAACCCAGAGCCACAGCAGAGCCTGGCAAGCTACCCATGGTGTATTCAATATGCCAAAAACAGTAACAATAATGGACCTCATTCCCAATGAATGGAGACGTTATTGGTGCCCGCTCGAGCAAATCAATGAACAACGGGAAGACAAGTGACAGGTGACATCTCCCCAGTGTCTGTTTTTATTATTAATTAAGTTCATTTTAATAATTTAAGGAATCTGTACATTTCTTTTCCAGCCATAAGACAAATCTTGTCTCCCCTTATGTATACAATCAGTATGTTTAATGTTTACAATTAAACACCAGAAACACAGTAATAACATGTGTTTATATATGTGAACTTAACTGTATAATAATTGTAGAAACTTCAAAGTTTGGGTAAATGTTAAACTTAAAATTAAACATCCATAAATCACATTTCAGTGAATAGGTGCTGATCACATGATAGGTGCCGGGTATTGAGTGAGGCACTTGGGGAAACCTCCTCCTGTAACCTGGAGGCTGAGAATATCTTCAATTTATCTCTGAAGAACTGGGAGTTTAGAGGATTCTCAGAGGAAGGGTTTCATCCAAATGCTACCCCCAGTATTCCTAACCTGACTTTCATGAGATACAGTAACTTCATGCCTAAGTATCTATCTGAGAACACAAAAACACTAATCCCCAAAGATACATGTAGGGCTATCTTTCCTGCAGCTTTGTTATAATAGCCAAGAACTGGAAACCACCCAAGATCGCAATGACAGATGCACAGATAAGATTTGATGTTACACACAATTAAATGCAATTATAAGAAAAGATAAAATTGGCCTTTTGCTACAACTTGGATGGAACTGGATGAGGTCATGCTATCTGAAATATGTCAGAAGGAGAAAGACAAATACCAGATAATTTCAGTCATATGTGGAAGATAAAACAAGTAAGAGAACCAAAAAAAGACAAATGTAAGCCCTTTATGTCAAGCCACAGCACTGATGGGGGAGTGTCCAATGGATGTTCAGTTGTGATAGTAGTTTACATTTAAGGACATAACACACATTTGGAAAAAGTATAAAATTATACTCCTAAGATATATACAGTGCTGTAAACCTGAAGCACTTTTAAAAAAAGAAAAGAAAACTTAAAATGTATTAGGCACAGTGATGGTTTATACCAACAGCAGCAGATTTCGTGCATAAAACATTCTAGCGCCACACCGCCACCAGAACGTCAGCTTCCGTCCACCCACCATTGCCCAGTGTCCACCCCCACTCCCCACCTCTACCATATTCCTCCTCATCACCATTGCAGTAATAAGAAAACAAATTTTCGAGGACAATATGATACTAAAAAATAAAACACCTAAAACCTCTTCCTTGTTACACACAAGATCAATTGTTCTGCCATATACTTGTTTCAAATAACAGCATGGTTCCATGGTTCCCAAATAGGGGCCCCTAATTTGGCAAATGCAATCCTTCACTTAGAAAGAGTCGGGGTCTATCTACATGGAGGTGTGGGAAGGTCAGTACTTATTTCCTAACAATTTGACCTCAACACTGCCTACCTCTCTACTAGTAAGTCAGGCTGATGTCATCACTTGATGCTTCCAGATTTCTCTCTCCTGATCTCAGGAACTGGACTATTTGTACTTTGAGAGCTATCTCCCTTCATTTTTAGTATACAGTGGTCATCAACAAGTGGCTCAGTAAAAAATTAATTTATTATCCTCACTGTGTCCCTGCACATGATAGGGTCAAATAGAAACATTACTGGCACCCGGCTCTAGAAAATCGATGAATAACGGAATATCAAGTGATCAAGTGACTGTGTCCCTGATTAAACAGGGATAACCTCTTATCTTTTCTTTCTCTCCATTTTCTAATCAAATCCCCTCCAAGTCTTCCCTGCCAGTAGTCAGGATAGGAATGGGAAATAAATATAGAAGTCTATAAAAGTATATAAGAAAGGGAAGTCAGCCAACAAACTGTAAAATTATATCTGTACATTGCCAGTAACTATGTGAAGGTCAAGAAGAAAATAAATTTAATGCACTAATGCAAAGGAAATACTTGAGAGTGCAGTAAAAAGATCTTCCTAAGCAAAAATTTTTTTTCAAGTGTTCTAACCAATGGCAAGTGCTCAAAGACATCAAAAAAAAATTCTGCTACCTCAAAGCGAGAAGTCACTGATAGAATGCAGTGATGAAACGGTGTTTGGCTCAAAAGAAAGATAATCTTCTCTTCATCCAAGAGATTTATTAAGCTACCAGAAAGGCAGTCCGGGGGGGTTGGGGGGAGGAACAGAAATGCATCACAAAGTGTTGTTTCTGAATTTGGTCCAAATTCTGTTGCCTATGATTTTGTTGTAGAGTGTTTATAGCATATTTGTGCCTTTTATAAGGACTTGTCAGTTTTGACATTAGTAGAATATGTGCATCTCATTTTCAAATATTCTCATAGTTTTGGCAAAATAAGAAATATGACTGACAAAAATCTGTGCTCCAAATATCTCTGAAATTTATAACAGCTTCTTCCCTAAAAAGCAATGCTCAGTATCTGTCTCTGAAGGGAATAAAGATACGATCCATGGAAAATAATGAATCATATTAATCAGTGAACATTATCATTGTGACAAGTTAGAAGTCACTCATAAACATTCACGATTTCTTTAAAAGACAGAGGAGGGCAATTTCCAAACATATCCCAGACATGTGTCATATTACTCACAAATGTTAGACTGGGGAGAATACTGAATATTACACGATGCTTTGTCTGTCATGATACTTGAATTCTAAATGAAATAACATATCTTTTCTATATATAATATCTAGAATACAGTTACAGATACAGTACAGGTAATGCATATAGGTCGCAGATACAGATATATGTTGATGACCGCTCAGTTATTAATTTGAAGAAACATTTAAATGAGGCAAAATAAAATATTCTGTCTTTAATTGAATTATAGTTAACAAATATCTCTGATGTAAACTACTTAGTTCAAAATAAA
Source organism: Cryptotis parvus (assembly GCA_021461705.1). Taxonomy (NCBI): domain Eukaryota; kingdom Metazoa; phylum Chordata; class Mammalia; order Eulipotyphla; family Soricidae; genus Cryptotis; species Cryptotis parvus. Next base: position 129,536 of record JAJIBD010005710.1, read on the forward strand.
TTTCTTCTGCCTTTTCCCATTTATTGAATTTTTTTTTTTGCTTTTTTTTTTTTGGGGGCGGTCACACTCAGCAATGCTCAGGGGTTTCTCCTGGCTCTACACTCAGGAATTACTCCTGGCGGTGCTCGGGGGCCATATGGGATGCCGGGAATCGAACCCCTGGCCGGCATGGGCCGGCCATGTACAAGGCAAATGCCCTACCCGCTGGGCTATCGCTCCAGCCCCCATTAATTGAATTTTAAAATGATGAATATCTCCCTTGATCACTTGACATCTGGGTAAAGGTACTGTCCAACAGCTAACTAATTGGCCTGGGAGTTGAATATGCAATTGTTCTTACATAAGTAGGTTCAAATATTTTGGAATTACTAATTGCTGTATAAAATGCCATCTGAAATTCAAATGTTCATGAAGACAGCACAAGCTGCAATGTCGAGAAGCAGGAAGTCAAGTCCAGTTTCTGCCTCTTAAAACTATAATGCATGAACAAGGAAGCAAGTCCTCCAATCTATTTTCTTTACTGTTTTCCAGAAACTCCTTTTCTACCTTCTTGCTATAGAGCGAGATGAAGATACAGGGAAAAAAAATCTGGCAGGGTATCACTATAATTAATCTGGGACTTTAATACAAACAAACAAACACACACACACACACACACACAAATCCACTTATTCTAGCTTAGGAGCTAGATCCAAGAATTGTAAATGTTACGGAGAGTAACAGTAGCAATAACTATTGATGCATGTGTTTAATCCTTATCCTTCAGATGGAAGAGATAGGGCTCAAGTGAGGAACACATTTTTGCATGTGTAAGGCCTGGGATATATCCTCAGCACGGCAAGACCCAAGTGTCACCACTGAGCACTAATAGCAGATTTCTAATGTTGTCCCAAAGAATAGCTACATGATGTCCCAAAATAAATTATTATCTATTGATATAATAATAAATTATTTTAAGCCAGCACAGATAAAGTCAGGTTTTCCTTTTATTCCAACATGAAAAACATAACCAAAGACACTGTAAATAAAAGTAACCACTGGCCGAGTTACATCCAGGGGCCAAATCATAAAGTCAAATCATAGTTCATGTATACATATAATAGGTGTAGAAACATTTCTAGATGAATGACCTGCTTCCTCTATACAAATTTCATTGTAATTTGATGTTTTAAATTGTTGACTTTTTCCACATGAAACTGGTGTTTTCAAGCCAACCCCATCAAAAAATGGGGGAGAAGAAAACGAACAGAAGCTTCCAAAAAGAAGAAATTCGAATGGCCAAAAGGCATATGAAAAAGTGCTCTTCATCTTTAATCATCAGGGAGCTGCAAATCAAAACAACAATGAGGTACCATCTCACACCACAGAGACTGGCACACATCCAAAACAGCAAGAACAACCGGTACTGGCGTGGATGTGGGGAAAAAGGGACTCTGATCCACTGTTGGTGGGAATGCCGACTGGTCCAGCCCTTTTGGAAAACAATATGGGCATTCCTCCAAAAACTAGATATTGAGCTCCCATTTGATCCAGCAATAGCACTCCTGGGAATATACCCGAGAGACCGGAAAACGCATAGCAGAAACACTATCTGTACTTCTTTATTCATCTCTGCGCTATTCACTATAGCTAGAATCTGGAAACAACCTAAATGCCCGAAAACAGAGGACTGGCTAAAGAAACTGTGGTTCATCTACACTGCGGAATACTATGCGGCTGTCAGAAAAGATGAAATTATGAAATTTACCTGCAAATGGATGGACATGGAGACTATCATGCTGAGTGAAATTAGTCAGAAGGAAAAGGACAGATATAGAATGACTGCATTCATTAATATGACATAAATAGATACCAGTGTTTTACTAAATGTGGGAAATGGTAACGGCAGATTAAAACTCACCATTGAATATACACAACGAGATTTAAGTGATAAACTCTAAATATCTGCAGGGCTAGCCACAATGTGTAAAATAAGAGGGAGAGAGATGCAGAGACAGAGAGAGAGACAGAGAGAGAAAGAGTGGAAACGGGGCTGTCTGCTATTAAGGCAGCATGGGGGTGGGAGGGGGTGGGGTACACTGGTGGTGGAAATGGGGCACTGGTGGAGGGATGGGTGCTGGTATACTGTATTACCAAGAACCAATTATGAACACCTTTGTAATTGTATGTTTCACGGTGATATAATAAAAAATTAAAAAAATAATAAAAAAAAAGAAGAAAAAAGAAACTGGTGTTTTCAGCAAGAATAATAAATATTTTGTTACTATTGGAAAATCAAAATTGAAGTGTTAAAGCAGTCTTTCATTAGCTAAATACAGACCATACATCTACAGATAAAATTGCATGATTAAACTATGCTGCGCTTCTCTCTGGTCTCCACCTATACACAAATTTGGCAACACAAGTCCCAACAGAAAAATATTCTTTTGTAGAAAACAGCTCTCCCCGCCTTTTTTCTGTTAACACTAGTGAACATATTTGTCTGAGAAATTATAAGCATTAAATATTCAATAAAATCCTTATCAAAATTCCAATAGAATTTTTTTGCAAATTCTTTGCAAAAAAGATAGGGGAAAAAAAATCTCTGAAATTCATATGGAAACTCAAAGGATCCTGGAAACTCAAAACAATCTTGAAAAAGGAGAGCACACATAAAGGCTGAATATCTTGGACTTCACAATCTATCTACAGTAATGCAGCAGTAATGAAGATGTCAATGTTATTGGTGTAAAAGAGAGAGACATACATCAAAGAAACAATAGAGTTAGAAGTAAAATTGTGTGTGTGTGTATGTGTGTGTGTTTGGACAAATGGTTTCCTATGAAATACCAAAAATAGTCAATGAGAAGATAATCTCTTCAAAAAATAATATTGAAAAACTGGTTATTCATAAGATAACAAAGTTGGACCCTTATATTACTTGCATCAAAAAGAAACTATATCAGAAATTAACTATGGAAATAAACTTAATATTTAAAACTTCAATGAACAAAACACAAGATAAAAAGTTTCAGGACATTGGCTTTGGGAATGATTTCTTAAATATTACAACAAAAGTAGAAGTTGAAAAATGAGAGTGAAGTCAGAGGATAGGTAAGACAGAGAATGGAACAGTGTGCTAATAATTGTCCAAAGTGGTAATACCAAACTAGAACTGAGCACTAAATCCAGACAGAAAGATACCCATGATAACCTCTAAATGTATGTATTGCAATCCACAATGTATAAGAGAAGGGAGAGAGAGAGAGAGAGAGAGAGAGAGAGAGAGAGAGATAAAGAACCTGCCATAGAGGCAGACTAGGGGAGTGGGGAGGGAATCAGGGACAATTGGTGGTGGAAATTGGGCACTGGTGGAGGGGACAGGTGCTGGAACACTGTATGAACAAAACCCAAATATGAACATCTTTTAATTGTATATCTCATGGTGGTAAAATAAAATATTTTAAAAAAAGAAAAGTGAAAGTGAAAAGGCAGTTTACCTAATGAGACAAAATATTTCTAATTAGCATATTTATCAAAAGGATATTTAGTGTATGCAAGGAACTTCTATAATTCTCGATGACATTAAAAATAATAGGTAAACGTTTTGAATATATACATATTCAAAAGCATAAGACAAAAGGTACTCAAAGTCACTGATTATGAAACACATCCAAATCAAAACTGTAACATACTATCACCAAAACCTATTCTCTCAGTCACTATCAAATGAGCAGAACAGAAATGTTCATCAAAATGTAGAGAAATGTGAACCCTTTTGAGCGGTTTATGGGACTATAAAATGGTACAATCTCTGTAGAAAAACACTACGGGAGTCTCTCATATTGTTTAAAAATATGGCGTTTAAAAAGAAGACTACCATATGATCAAGCAATCTTACTTTTAAACAGTTATTCAAAAAATTCAAAACAGGAACTTTAAGAGATATGCGCAAATCTATGGATATTATCAAAAGGATATTCAGTGTATGGAAGGAAAATCTATAATTCTCGACATTAAAAAAATAGTATTAACTATTTTTAATACTATTTTTTAATGTCGAGAATTATAGATAATTATAGAAAATCAGATGGGCTGGACATGTAATGCGATTTGGAGACAACCGCTGGACTAGAGCTGTTACCGACTGGATCCCACGGGATGTCAAAAGATCACGTGGCCGCCCACCTACGGATGGTCAGACTTCCTTGTGAAGACCCTGAAGGAACGGTTTGAGGCTCTTCATATTCCTGAATCAACCAGATGCCATTGGGCTACATTGGCACGTGATAGGGTCCAATGGAAATGTTACTGGCGCCCGCTCGAGCAAATCGATGAATAACTGGGATTCAAGTGATCAAGTGATCAAAAAAATATTAAAGGTTTTGAATATATACATAGTCATAATCTATATTTGCAAATCTAATATATTTTCACCATTAGTTACAGCACAAAAAGGTGGAATGTATATATGTATGAATATATATATGAAAAATATGAATGACTACAAGCAATAAATGTGGTCTAAATATATCATGGTCATTATGCAGCCTACAAAAATAGAAGGAACATCTATAACATACCATGATATGATTATCCTAGAGGACATTAACATGAAATAAAGCCATTCACAAAAGAGCAAATACTACTCAGTCCTTTCACATGAAGTATTAATGGTGTCAATACCACAGAAACAAAAAGGAAGAAATGAAACGGGGAAGAGAGGGTGTTCATACATAGTAGTCACTGAGCTGTGCTCAATGTGAAAGAGAGCAGCTACCCTCTTCACCAACCAGGGCAGGTCTACGCATGGAAAGTTACCAATTTAGGGCCTAAGTGACCTTTACTTTTTTTTTCATAGTATTAGCTATGACTTTTATTGTACATGAACCTAAAAATAGATTTAACTTGATGACCAACATTAAAACTTAAGAGATATAGAAAATTAAAAGATTACTTTAAAATATATATCAGATAGCAATCATTTTGTTTTACAAAAAATATTACAAGTCTTCTGTTGGAACTTGGAGTATTGGTAGCAAGCCAGTCACGTTGGTGGTGGGAGATGGGCACTGGTGGAGGGACCGGTGCTGGAACACTGTATGACCAAAACCCAAATATGAACTTTTTAATTGTATATCTAAGTGACCTTTTCATCCTGCTATCTACAAAAGGCCCAGAACAAATTCCTGTTAGAGGTTAGGGAGACCCCCGCCCAGAACCTGCTATCTGGCCTGAATTGCCTGAATCGCATTCCTGCATGTAAGCATAGCCATTGCTGACCTACAAAGTAATTGGCTGCCTGCACGCAGACCTTGATGTAATATTTTAAATCTATTTGATGGTTATGTGCGGGCTTCTCTGTAGCGGTGGGAATTAGCTCTTAAAAGATCTTCCTTGGAAGGGCTCGGGACTCTTAGCTGCTGACTGCTTGTGGTCATGCTATGAGCCCGGTATACTCGAATATTAATTAAAACCCTTGCCTTTGCATAGGACCCGGTCTCTCAGAGTTTTCCTTGGTAGGTGCGGCGCTCCGAGGCTCCCCAGTCAGTCACCCCCATCGGGTGGCCAACTCTTTCAAATGAAAAAGTTGCAGAACTCTGTTGCACAAAAAATTGATCATGCTGAGCACCCAAAACAAACATGTAGGGGCCTGAGAGATAATATAGTAAGAAGGATGTTTGCCTTGCGCGTGCAGCTGACCCTTGTTCAACCAGCCTCCCACGGTCCCCTAAGCCCTGCCAAGAGAGATTCCTGAGTATAGAGCTAGGACAAACCCCTGAGAATTACCAGGTGTGGCCCCAAAACAAAATATAAATAAAAATAAAAACTAAATTCTAAAAATAAACATTTAAAATGGAGAAGATAGAGATGATTATATTACATTTATTGCCATTATAAAAAAAGAGAAAGTTACAAAACAAAACCTATGTTAAAAAAAAATTTAAGACTACCAATATCAAGGCTACAGAATTAACATGGCAACAAGAAACTCACCTCAACACATGTGAGACAGCACCTCAATACATCTGAAATGACCTAATCACGTGCTGATGCTGACCAAGCCATATGCGAAAGGAGCAATGCTGAGAGCTTTCATGCATTTTCTCCCTGAACAATCCCCATAGTTAATCAGAATTATTATATCCATATTGGACAAACACTAGGGCTTAGAAGCCACATTCTGAGAAAGCTCACATTGCTAGATGATACAGGACCTAATTCCATTTCTTTTTTTTGGGAGGGCGGGTCATACTCCTGGTGGTGTTGGGGGCGAGGGGACCATATGGGATGCTGGGGATAAAACCCAGGTCAGCCTTGTGAAAGGCAAACGCCCTACCCACTGAACTATCACTGGTTGGGGGATAGGGGGTCAATTCCTTTTCTGATTTAACATTTATGCAAACTAGAGAATAAAATCCACAACACACACCATCTTTACGCAAATAAACAAAATCGAATAACAAAAAAAGAAGAAAAAGACAGTGGAGGTTTCCCACTTTTCAAGTAAAGAGCCCATAATGGCAGTCTGAGATGAGGCTTCCTCATTTCTTCGCCTTCCCTGTCTGCCTTATATTTATGGCAGTAGTAATTAAAACAGCATGGTATTGGAATAAAAACAGACCTGTGGACCTATGGAATAGAATTGAGTATCCTGACACCCAACCTCAAACACATGATCATTTAATCTTTGATAAAGGTGCAATGAGTCTAAAATGGAGTAAGGGAAAGCCTCTTCAACAAGTGGTGTTGGGAAAACTGGGCAGCAACATGTAAAAAATGAATTTGGACCTGTGTCTAACACCATGCACAAAATCAGATCAAAATGGATTAAAGATCTCAATATCAGACTTGAATCCATAAAGTACATTGAAGAAAATATAGGAAAAACCCTCCACGACATTGAAGCTAAAAGGCATCTTCAAAGGTGAAACATATTTATAAATAAAGGCTCAGACACCACCTTGAGGGGGAACCACATTTACAGCTGAAGCAAACACATTCACTGACACTGCATAGAAAAAATTATATGACCAGTTAATATGACCAGTCAATTTCCGTTTTCCATCTCCCACTAGCTCGTCAAAACCTGAGGCCTGTCAATCATGACTAACGTTGCTCTTGGTTTCAATGATGGAGGCAGAGGAAAGAATGAGTTCAATCAAACGGTGATCTCAAAATATGTATAACATGAAAGACAAGGAGTTAAGATTTTCCTACACATAACAATTATAAAGCAAATTGCAAATGCAAGTAATAAAATCAAAAAGTACCAACAGATGCAGTTTGGTGAGAGCCTTTTAAAATAATCCCAAGTCTCAGGGGCCCCAGAAAATTGTCTATCTGCTATCCACCTTTTGTCAAAAGAGCAATGTCACAGCAAATATCTAGATGATATTTTCATTACTTTGTTTTTACTAACAACTTCAATGCAAACTGTAGGGAATAAAGTGGGACGTGACTAATCCCACTCAGCAAAGCAGCACACTTGTGAACTCAGCAAAGCAGCACACTTCAGCAGGGCCGCGGGGGAGGTCTGCATCTGGCTGTTAGAAAGATGTTAGAAAGATGTAGACATCTGGCTGTTAGGTGCATCTGGCTGTTAGAAGTGGTAGAAAGTAGATCTCCCATCTACTGGTTCTTCGGCTGCACCATGTCCGTCCACAGAGCTCCTGAAAATGCTGCAGTGGAAAAGGCTGGGTGATCAGAGCATGCTCTTGCTCTCTCTCTCTCTCTCTCTCTCTCTCTCTGTCTCTCTCTCTCTCTTTCTCTGTCTCTCTGTCTCTGTGCCTCTGTCTCTGTCTGTCTGTCTCTCTCTGTCTCTCTGACTCTATCTCTGTCTCTATCTCTGTCTCTGTCTCTCTCTCTGTCTCTCTGTCTCTCTACCTCTCTCTCTGTCTCTCTCTGTCTTTCTCTGTCTCTCTCTGTCTCTGTCCCTCTCTCTGTCTCTCTCTGTCCCTCTCTCTGTCTCTCTCTCTCTGTCTCTCTCTCTCTCTGTCTCTCTGTCTCTGTGCCTCTGTCTCTGTCTGTCTGTCTCTCTCTGTCTCTCTGACTCTATCTCTGTCTCTACTCTCTCTGTCTCTGCTCTCTCTCTGTGTCTCTCTGTCTCTCTACCCTCTCTCTCTGTCTCTCTGTCTTTTCTCTGTCTCTCTCTGTCTCTGTCCCTCTCTCTGTCTCTCTCTGTCCCTCTCTCTGCTACTCTCTCTCTGTCTGTCTCTCTGTCCCTCTCTCTCTCTCACATTTGCACTCTCCTGGACCCAGGGTGGACCGCTCTCAGAGGCCACACAATACAGGCCACAGCCACAGCATCTGCAGTCTCGGAGCTTTGCAGCCATTTGACACAAATGTGTCCAGATGTTGAAATGTTGCCACAGGCTTCACTAACACACACAACCACAGGGGAAAGCAAATAATTGTTTTTTTAAGGCCTTTCTCTCCATGTTTAACGATAAATCAAGACAATGAGGTTTCTGGGAACAGCTGGGAGGAACAGCCTGTACCCTGAGAAACAGTCCTGTTGGCTGGTTTCCACGAGCAGGACTTGTTCTGTTTCCACTGTTGCATCGAAGCAACGTCCAGAATTATCAAGCAGCCGATCAGAGTAATCAGTGCTAGAGAAAGAGAAACGCAAAATCAAAGCATCAAAGCCCAACATGGAAGATGACCCACTCAAAAGTTTGAAAATCAACATCTAAAAGTTAAAAAGCAAAAGGGTTCCACAGCTCGGTTCCACATGCTTGATTTGTGCTGGTTAAACTGGGACTAGATGCCACTGTAACTTGCGGTCGTAGCCGCCAGGTGTATCATCATACTGAGTATCTCCCAGGTCCCTGTACTAGCTCTTACATATGCATTCGTATGTCACAGAAGAGGCAAACAGAAAGATGCTCATGTCAAAATAGTGTCAGCGTGCTACCTGAATTGGTGAGAAATTCTTGCCACACTCTCTGAGAACTGCATTCAAGAAAAGAGAAAAATATTTTACTAATTCACAACTGCAAAGTCCTACAAGATAAGATCTCATCTCTCATGAATCAGAAAGCATCAAAGACCCATAAGAAGCCCTTAGCTATCAAGGAGGAAATCAAATTGCAAATCTAAGACTTAAGACCTAGAGATAGATTAATAGCAATCACGGTTCTGACAATCAAACCTTTTCAATGGAGCACCAGGTTGTGTTCCAAGCTGTGCAAACTCCAGATAAACTGCAATCTATGCCAGATCAGCCGAGGCTTTGTTGTGTTTTGATGGTGCAGCCCAGAAGAGCAAAATTAAGCATCAAAAGACGTATGCCTCCCTTGGCATTCCATAACCTTGAAGTTCACGTGATGCCTCCAGAAGTCTGATTAAAAGATGAACCTCGACAAATGTCTGCAATGGTTTCCCTTCGAGCAGGCCACAGGGTAATATAGAAGAGAATCTTCTATAATTTCTTCTATAATTGTATCCCTAGCTTCAGCACTCAGATTACCTGCTTGTTACTGAACTGAGCACACAGGCTTAGATACTTGCCTTGAATTGAAGCTAAAGAACATCAGTGAAGGGGCTGGCCACAGGATATCTATCAAGCAAAGAATCTTCCCAGGAAAGATAAAGAATTTTTTAGACAACATAAATGGAGCAGGTCTGAGGTCATCAGAAATGCTGTGACAAGTACAGTAGGCTTCCAGCCTATAAATAACAGACATTTGTTTCTCAGTTTCAAAAGCTGGAAGTTCAAGGTCAGGGAACCACT